>JASAMZ010006144.1:0-16434 GCA_030248115.1 Linhomoeus sp. GSCO2_2 | reverse complement strand
CTCTTGAGGAGAGAAGGAAGTGTCGTCACTACACCGACTCACTGTACACTCGCTTTCAGGCAACCCCTCCAAACGCGAGACGGAGGACATCACTGCTCTGTGGCAGGGCAGCCTCTACAACGCTCACATCGACGTCCAGAGGTAGTACCATGCATTCTCTCCGCCTACTCTACATCCATCCTACCGTATCCCCTTCTGTCCATTATATTCACTGTCATCATCCTCTTAGGTTTTCGGTAGAGGGCAATCGAGTGATCTTCCTCTTCCAAGACGGCAGCAAGGCCTGGGAAGCTAAGGACTTCCTTCTCAAGCAGGAGAAATGCGCTGAGATCACTCTGGAAGGCAAAACCTATATGGGAAAGGGCGCTCCACAGCCTCACAACGACCCCCAGAAGGAAGAGGAGAGGAGGAGGAAGAAGGAGCTCTGATGTGAATATTAGTGGATGGATGGTTAGACGCGCTTTACCATTCCTTGAGGGGTGGGGGGGGGGGGGGGTGGTACTATAGTTCAGGGGAGGGGGGAGCTTTGAGACTGAGCTGCGCGCATGGCGTATTGCAAACGCTAGGGACATGGTGTGGTGCCGTAGTTTGCCCTTCGTACGCGGCCATGTGACTCTAAATGATATCCGCTGACACGGGCTGTGTCGCCTTCGGTTCGTAGCTTAGCGTAGGTTGCCAGTGAGGGTACGGTAGCTCCTGTAGCTAGTCTGCCATAGTTCGCCACTCCATATGCGGCTCTATCTACGCACTTACGTTGGCCGGATTTCGACTTGCTTGTCCGGTACGATACAGTAATCCTGGGTGCCTTAATCCGTCGTTGCTGGTTCGCATTCTGTCATGGCGTACAGTTGCGCCAAATTTGTGGTACCGTTGCGTATAAGACGGGCCCTGTCTGCTCACCTAAGGAAGGGTTGCTATTTATTCCAGTGACAGTGTACTTCATGCCAGATGTGTATGAGACGTACGACATAATGCACCCAGAGTATCCACAGCTGCGACATTGGGACATTATTGGCCCTTCGAAATGCGACGTTGCACATACAACAAAACGAAATTAAACCTTGGAAACGGCACCGCGCAAACGTTTCTCTTGCAGTGCAGGGTTTGGTTTCTCCTGAAGCGCATTTGTGTGGGGCAGAGTGGCGGAAGGTTCCCCGTCGCATGAGCATCCTCACCTCACGCACTTCAACCTGGGAGGCGTCCATGGGAGGAGCGACGTCTGGACACGGCGCCCCTTCAGTGGTCTCTCTGAGCAGCCAACAGCCTTCCCTGTTGCGGCCTCAGCTCCCTAATGTTGTGCACCGTCTGAGAAATACAAACATTGAATTGTAGGCTAGTTTCGTAGCATGTGGGACGTCGACCGTCGGGGAACGTCGCATGTGGGCATCAAGCCTTGTTTCTCGTTACTTTCTTGGGTACTTGGCTTCTCTCTCGGCACGTTCTCATTTGGATCTGTCACTTGGTACTTAGGTAGACAGGTGATAACCTGAATAGCAATCACCTCACCGACCAGAGGCGATGCTGCTCTACGTAGAGGTCAGGCGACAGAGTTAGGTTTCTGCGCACTCTGTGAAGTTCGGAGTTGTAGTTTGGAGCTCCATTGAGGCAGAGAATGGATATCTCGTCTGCCAATGTTTGGGGGTTGTCCGTATATACCCTGATGATTGGAAGCGTCTTGCCGCGTCTATGCCAATGTCGGCTAGGCGACGTCGGTAGCCACAAGATGGACAGGTCGCCTCTTTCTTTCTGAATTCGTTGGTTGGCTCGTCCGTTTGTTCCTTTTCCCATGAACCATGTTATGCCTAACAAGAGCATCACTAGAACTGAGTGGAGCTACACAAGGCGTGAAATACTGTGCAAAGAAATGAGCAGCAGCAGCAGCACGAAAGACGACCATGTAGTAACAAACAAGCTTGGGTCCTTGCAGTCGCAATGGTTTGTTTGGGTTGGTGCTGCCCAGCCAGATGACGAGCATAAGTTGCACTTCTTGTCACAATCCCTTGTTATGTAGTAGAACGGCACTAAAACGGCTCTGACCTTTTCAGAATCAATGCTAGAGCAAAACGCTACTCGGAGCTGCGATCGAAAGGGCTTTCCAAATCTTCTGGCTGGCTATTGAGAACTCGCGTGCACACTGTAGGCAACGAGACCATGCCAGTGTTCACATACAGGCGAGTCAATTGCCCTTTCCAGTTTTGCACGTGAGACCAGTGAGAGGATCGAACAAGCCGCCGCTATGTACAATACCTTACTTCCTCAGGGTTGAATTCGAGCATCCGCAGCAGTGCGCCCTGCACACTTGCCTGGACGAAGCTGTCGACCTCGAGAAGTCGAGGGCCAAAGTGAAACGAGCCCTAGTCAGGTGTCACGACTCGTTCTCCGCTTGGCAGAGACTAGACAATGCCAGCGATCTAGTCACGTGGTCGGCAAGAGCCCGGCGGAGAAGAGATGTACTCTACCCGGGCCGACTGGTGTGCGAAAGCGCTCTGGAGTGGAGTTGTCCCATTTGGAAGCCAGGGCTAGCCTGGGCACTGGCGAAGCAAACTCAGCATAAGGCCCACGTACAGAGCGTCTATCACTGGACATTCTTTATGGCCTACTGGGAAGCGTGGGCGGACGTCTTTGTGACGACTCCTTTCGGAGCGGTTGGCGCGGCCGTGTCCATTGTCATCCTGAACTCGGCGTTCAACGACAAGGCCTCCTCGAAGCGGGCGCTGCACTTCTACGTCGTCGAGGTCCTCAGCGACGCCGTCAACTCCGTGGGCAGCGTCCTGGGCTCCACCCACCTACTGGACGACTTGCTGCAGTGTCAGCGCTGCTTCGCTCACGCCGACGTCAGAGAGGCCTTTCGGGGGATAGTCACCGTGCCGCTGTTTCTCCTCAACCAGTGCAGTCTGGTTCTCCTCGCGAGAGAACGCCTGACAGTCCTGAGGAACGAGGAGAGGCCGTCGACCTTTTTCGCCAGCTGCGTTCTGGCTCTTTCCTACGCCGGCTCATTCGTCGCTCCCCAGTTGATCATAGCGCTCGGCATCGTGGCCATTCAAGCGGCGTCGAAGCACTTCCTGGGCGAGTGCTTTCGCAACACTTCTGTCCTTCTCCACGCGACAGGCTCTTACCACCCGTACACGTTTCTTCCACGGGCGCTCCAGCTGCTGTTGCTGTGCCGTCAAACGGTTCACCTCTTTCGTCTGCAGTGGCGCTATTGCTTCGAAGGTCGACAGATGGTTTTAGGTCACGAGGAAGGTCCCGGCAGCGGCGTTGTCGTGCCACCAGAGGAGATGGAGACCAGAAGGAGGGGCGCCCGGCGCAATCGTCGCCTTCTGATCGGCACTCTGGGGCTCAACCTTCTCTGCGTCTGCAACCTGCTACTCTTCAGCAGCTGGGAGCTTCTCCACAGAAGCACATTCTTTCTGCAACGGCTGCCGCGCTTGGTGGGTTGGTACGCCCGCTACCACTACTACCTCAGCACCAGGCTGTTCACGCCGGCCACCTATGTCCTGCTGATCATTGGGCCGATCAACCTCTTCTTCACCGACATGAACAGCACCCTGGGAGTTTTCGTTCACGTGGCCTGCACGGAGCTGTTCTACAGCAGCTTCATGAAGCTGCCAGTTGTCGTCCTCGTCTCCAATTTGTACAGGAAGCTACGGCCTGAAGCTCAAGCACCGGCCTCAGGAGACGGAGGTCATCAACGAGGTCAAGCTAGTAGTGAGGTGAGGAAGGACGGGACGGCAGGCGACGAGGCAGCTATGGACCAAGCCGAACGACGGAGGCGAATCATCGAAAGCATTGGGGCGACAATCTCTGCTGGCCAGCCAAGAAGTAGTCGTCAGACGATGGTTCTTGCCGAAGTGCACACCACCCAGGTGGATGAAACACCACGCCAACCCTCATGTAGTTCTCACTTCCAAAGGGCTTCAAGTCCAACTGCAGCCAAGGAAGAGGCTCTCTTTCAAAGAATGGAGATTGTGAAGGAAGCGCTGAAGCAGAGTGCTGAGCAACCACAGAATTGAGGAAGACAATGTCTGCTCTACATATAGTGTTGTACTGCAGTGTTTATAGCCCGTAGGTGATACTGTAGGTCCACGATTGCCGCGTAGTCCTGGTGCTACCATCCTGCGATGGGTTGCAAGCCACTGACGTTAGCCCATAGGGCATACAGTGTAGGTGCGTACTGCGTTAGATTTCGGAGGTTCTCCAGCCTACAGTCTGACCTGACTAATCGTCTATTGTATGTCTGCTGTTCTCATTTGCGGCTGACAGCAACTTTACTCAAGTTCTCAAGCCTGTGAGCATGATCGATCGTAAACCGCTGTTGTTCGCAAGTCTGAAGAGCGCTCCATCGTCCGCGGCCCAAAGTCGAGAAGCGAGAACAAAGCGAAAAGCGCATAGAATGGGCAGTCATTCTCGTGTATCGATCGTCACGATGCGTCAACCGCGTCGAAAGTCATGGCGAAAAGTGTTGAGAGTGCACCACCGAAAGTGCATTCGACGTAGAGTCGACAAAGATTCCCCGTCGCATAGCCATCTTCGCGCACTTCACACCTGGAAGCGCCCGTGTGACGAGTGGCGTCTGGCCGCGGCGCCTTTCCAGTGGTCTCTGAGCGTGTCGAAGTGGGCGTCTTGTCGCCCGTTGTTCGCCTCTTTTCTTCCGGCCGCTGGCACGACCCGAACTGGCGCCTGAGGATGAACCTTGTTAGCCAGCAGCCTTCCCAGCTGCGTCCTCAGCTCTTTGCTCCTGTGCACCATGAGGAAGGGGTTGAGCAGAGATGCCACTGTCACCAGGAAGTAGACCCAAGAGGTGGTCACGTAGGCTTCCGTTGGCCAACCCAGAGCCTGGAGCACGACGCCCACTATCGCAGCTGTCATGGCCAGCGACCAAAGGAGGGCGTGGGCAGCCACGGGCACCAGCAGCATCTCTGTGACGGTGACGTTCCGACTGAACTGGACACGCGAGGCCAGACTGCTACTGTGAGTGTTGACCTCCAGCTTTGCTAGCTGCCGCTTGTTCCACCTGAACGGATCCTGCACTTCCGAGGGGCCACCCGCGCATCATACATAGCACGTATCCATTACTGTGCACCTTTTCTTACATGGTCTATGACTTGTATCAACAGCCGACTGAACCATGCCTACACATCTTACTTGTGGAGACGGTAGTAGACGACGACGGCGGCTGCCTCTGCAAAGGGATAGAGTGTGGACAGGACCACCGCTATGGGCCAGGGCGCCGCGTTTGTCATGTTGCAGACGGGCATGAGCTCTCTGCCAGACTTCGAGGTCTTCAGCCAAAGAATCCCCGCCACTATGATGGCGCCAGAAGAAGACATGTTGATGAGAACAAAGGCGACGCCCAAACGGTAGTCGCTCGAGCTCCGCTGGACGTTCCTGGCCGCCAGGCGTCTCTCGGAGGCGATGGAGAAGAGGCTGAGCAGCACCTGAGTCGCCGTGTAGCCGTAGAGAGTCTCCTTGAGGAAGCAGTCGGCGAACTCGCTCTGGAGAGCGGCGAACCTGTGCGCCGCCACTCGGTAGAGAGCCAGGGAGCTCTTGACGCTCAGATAGGCGGAGCAGAGGACGCTGTTGAAGGCCGAGTAGAGCAGCAGCAGCTTGAGATTCTTCTGATAGAGTCTAAAAGCCTTCTGGACCAGGACCATCACCAGTGCATTGGCCAGCATCGACAGCAGGCCGGCCTCAAATGTTCCCACCATGGCAGCTCTGTAGAGCCGACTGTCGGTGATGCTTCTCGTGACATTGTGCAAGTCCATGTCAAACGTTGGATGTCATCGACTGCGCAGGATAATCGTCGGCAGACTCCCTTTGAGCGAAAGAACAGTTAGGAGGTCATCGCGACCGCATTGAAAGCTGTTGTTTGTTCCCTCTTGATTGCACTGCGCTAGTACTGGTAATTGCCAGGCGAAGTCCTACAAGTCCGCACCGTCAGCTGCTTCATCAGGCAGAGTGTGCAGTGAAAGCACATACTATTGCGCTCCTCTTTCTCGCTCATTCCACGACTCTGTATTGATCCACCACTGAAACGTTTCTGTAGGTGAACTCTGTCGGTCTTTGCTCTGCAGCTGAACAACGGTTCTCTCACACCGGTTGCTGAACAACTGAATACAGAATTCGTCCTAGCGCCCTCACCAAATTTTGGCTGAATCAGTCATTGCGTGATCTTTGCGCAGTTTGAGTGGATAATTTTAGTCGCTGCTGCGCCAAACATGGTACTGCTTGTCGGTTATTGTCGGCGCATTAATGCGTTGGTGGTCGCTCATTATCATACGTGTATACGTATCCGTCGTCGTCGTCGTCGTCGTCGTCGTCGTCGTCGTCGTCGTCGTCGTCGTCGTCGTCGTCGTCGTCGTCGTCGTCGTCGTCGTCGTCGTCGTCGTCGTCGTCGTCGTCGTCGTCGTCGTCGTCGTCGTCGTCGTCGTCGTCGTCGTCGTCGTCGTCGTCGTCGTCGTCGACGTCGTCGTCGTCGTCGTCGTCGTCGTCGTCGTCGTCGTCGTCGTCGTCGTCGTCGTCGTCGTCGTCATCGTCGTCGTCATCGTCGTCGTCATCGTCGTCGTCATCGTCGTCGTCATCGTCGTCGTCGTCGTCGTCGTCGTCGTCGTCGTCGTCGTCGTCGTCGTCGTCGTCGTCGTCGTCGTCGTCGTCGTCGTCGTCGTCGTCGTCGTCGTCGTCGTCGTCGTCGTCGTCGTCGTCGTCGTCGTCGTCGTCGTCGTCGTCGTCGTCGTCGTCGGCGTCGTAACCACGACACATGGAACCATAAATGTATCGAAGATCGACAACGTAGTATATCATCAGCCCTGGTGGAAGACTTGACTTCTCTGTATTCAACATGCCGAAGAGAGAAACGTCACTGATTGTTACTGAACCATTTGTACCAATACTATTTCTACTGTCAGGACACAAGAATGCAGTTTTTCTGATACACACTTTCCACTCAGACGAAGGTTGACTCACATAGGTTTCGCTCAGATAGAAATCCACTCAGATGCATATGAGGGCATTTCCGCTCGAATGGAGGGGTCCATACCCAGCATGGACTTATGCTCAATGGGCTACTTTCTGACCGTTTAAGTCCCCCAGTACAGTTGTAAGTCCACCCGGGCTCCTCCTCGTCCAGCTGCGTACATATCTGTCCAAGACAACCAAACGCATACACGGCGCGGGTGAAAGCTGCTCGCTGCAAATCACTCTACCCGCAGTCTGGCGGTACGCAGTCTAACTCAGCCGACCGTTTCAAGATCCAGGCCACAAAAGAACAAGTGTGATGCTCGACGATAGCGGAGGACGGCAACGAAATCTGAAAGCGGCGGGAGAAGCAGCTGCGCAGCCGCATGCCGCCAACGGAGAAGACGATTGTGACTGTGATGCAACCAAGCTCCCTCCTGCTTCTTAGAGTCTCCAACGAACGTGACGAAGCCGTCAAATGGCAGCAGTGAGCGAGCGTCCGTCGGTGCTCGTCGTCGTCGTCGTCGCCATTTGATACCCAGCCCAGAATACTGATTTGTGTGACCACCCCAGAAAGAGGACACCTTGAACATTCACTTCACTTCAATGTGTCATCTGTGTTGTTTCAGAGGAACGGCTAGCGCCGCAAAAGATGGCAGAGGAGTTAGAGGGTGTAATTCTGAAGTATGTAGCAACTGCAACGGAACCAGCTCAAGGAGAAGAACACGATGCCGACTTGTGAACGGACGCGTAATGATGTGAACAATAGGTGACCCCCATAGGGTTGGCGCTTCATTGTGCTGATTGATTGTTTCTCGCCATTCAAAACCACACATAGTTGTCTCTCTCGCTCTAAGCTCGTCTCCGTCTAGCGCGTGCAGCTAACCATTACGGCCAAGAATGCGTGATAGTGCGAGAACGCTAGCATACACATTTGAAATTGTCGGTTACAGTACGCCGGCAATTCAATCAATGGTTCAACATAGGTGAGCGTCCTACTGTACCGTTCACGTTTGAATCCAAGTTTCCGGATATTCCTCGAAACGTAATGCAGTTGCCAAATATTTTTCAATGATTCGAATCGCCAACCCACGCCGATAGTCGAAGCCAAACTACATAGAAAAATTTTGCTCGCAGCTCAAACTATCGAGCAAAGATTGTATCTAAAAGACAGTACGCCGCGTCATGGACGGTTTTTCCCTTGAATATAACGAACCGATCAGATCCATAGTAACGCAATCATGTTTATCGTCCAAAAGCTAGCCAACGGAATGGAAATTTTCCAACTTCAACGGCGATTTTAGGGAGCTGTAGTTGAAAGGTAGTCTTTTGTCCCAAATTACTTTCTGAACCATAACTCTAGAAATGGTGAACGAATTTTCTTGCGTCCTTTTGCATTTGGTAGCGCTCGATTGCTTAATTATCGACGTTGTAAAAATGTGGGCATGCGTTCTTCTGATAGGCAGAAAATTGGGAATTTCTAATAACTTGGGAAAAATCGGTAACGTTATTGGCCTCGTTCTCGCACTAGGAACATCAACTGCTTTCGACAGCTGCAAGATTTTCTTAGAATGGCATTTTCTACGTTGCTGACTATTCACTTCTTCTCAATTTCCTTTGCGGATCATCGCTGCCTAAGAAACCTGAGGCCGTTTCAACCAATGACGAACCTGCAAATCCATATAGTTTGATTGACGAGATGTGCTTAATTGGATACTGTAGTCCAGAAATTCGAAACTGTGCGACGCGCATTGTATACAGTACGCAGTTGGCTAGCAACGGAGCTAATCCGTTGGAGGAGACTGGTCGAATTTCAGCAGTCAGTGTGCTGCAACAGTAGGAACGACGTGCTCGACACAAGCAAGACAGTTTGTGCGGGAACTCGCCAATGCGCACACATCACCAAGAGGGGGGGGGGGGGGGGGGGGGAGGGGGGGGGGGGGAGGGGGGGGAGGGAGGAGATAATGACGATGACACCAACACCAGCAGTAAACAAGAATCATCAAGAGATACCTCCAGCGCCACACACGCAGGGACGACGCGTTGACCATCAGATCGGGTTGAGCGCGTCAGCGCTCAACCCAATTTGTTCGGCCGGGGGCCAGTGCGCCTCCGGGGACTATGGGTTAGTACTACGTCATATAGGTAGACTTAACCGATCGGGCTGAAATTTTCACCATAGATGTTCATAGTAACGTGAAGTATTGTGCTAAAATTTCAGCCCAATCGGTTGAGTGATTCCCGAGATATTAAACATAAATTGTCGAAAAATTCAGCGATCTTGTACTGATTGCCATGTTTTCGGCCTCGTTCTCGCGAACGGCAGTAGCTAGAGCAGAGTTTTATGGCTCGTTAGATTAGCCTATCAACCGCATTTATTATGTTGAAAAATCACAGAGGTCGGTTGAGTATTGCGGTCGTAGGCCCCGATCAGAAAATTGGCCGAAATTTTGGCCAAGTCCCGACTCCCAGACGGCCGAGCTCTGGTGGTGCACGCTGGAGCGCCAATCGAAGTGATCCGGTCTAGACCACCATAGGGTGAATAAATGTGTAAAACATTTCATCTTTCTAGGTTGTATGGTTCTTGAGATATGGATGCACAAAGGTCAGATCCGGTACCAATCCGGGGCTTGGCTCAAGACGGCCGAGCTCTACTGGTGCAGGCTGGAGCGCCAATCGAAGTGATCCGGTCTAGACCACCATAGGGTGAATAAATGTGTAAAACATTTCATCTTTCTAGGTTGTATGGTTCTTGAGATATGGATGCACAAAAGTCAGATCCGGTACCAATCCGGGGCTTGGCTCAAGACGGCCGAGCTCTACTTATGCAGGCTGGAGCGCCAATCGAAGTGATCCGGTCTAGACCACCATAGGGTGAATAAATGTGTAAAACATTTCATCTTTCTAGGTTGTATGGTTCTTGAGATATGGATGCACAAAGGTCAGATCCGGTACCAATCCGGGGCTTGGCTCCAGACGGCCGAGCTCTACTGGCGCATGCTGGGGCGCCAGTCTTTGTGATCCAGTCAAGACCATAATAGGGTGGACAAATGTGTAAAACATTGGTTGAGACAACAACAACACAACAACGCAATGGTTGAGAACAGACGAATCATCACAACGGTACATGGTCTACGCTCCGTTTAAACGACCTTGCTACCATATTCAAGATGCAGTCGCTTTAGCGCGCAAAGGAATCATCTGACAATAACGATTCGACGCCCGGTGCGTCCTATCAGTATCATGACAATGGTAAGGTTGTCCACTCGTTGTCAGACAGTAGAGTCTTCTAACTGTTGGCGCAATAATTGGCAAATGCTGTAGAGTGAGGCTTCGCTGATGGCGCTCCAGCATTATAAACAGCGAAATTTGCTATTGCTATTCTATGCGACTGTGCTATTCTATGCTATTCTTCTATTGCTATTCTCACTGTGGACTGAATGTTGGGCGCGAACAGACCACGCAGAATTTGTTCGCCTATGCGACTACATGTGTAGTGGTGAATCGTACATTTGTCGCCAGGCACACTAAAATACACCCCCTGTTCATCATCGCATAACGTAAAGTTTACGATCTAAAATACACCGCCTGTTCATCATCAGTTTTCAGTGGGACGAACAAATTCACCTGTCTTTACCCCCCAGTAGGGGGGAACTTTCCTGAAATTCTATTATACTCCACAAAAAGTGTGGAGTGTAAAGCGTTTGTGCCCGTCGATGACTACCTGAAATCATTTTGCTTTGTAGAAGCCCTGAGGTGACTACCTATATTGTACCACTTTATGGAAGCTCTTTCTATGACTACCTGAAATCGTTATACTTTGTGGAAGTACTGTGGTTGACTACCTGAAATCGCTTTACTTTGTGGAAGTCCTGTGGTTGACTACCTGAAATCGTTTCGCTATGTGGAAGCTGGAAGCTCTGTCGCTGACAACCCAAAATTGCTTCACTTTGTGGAAGCCGTATCGTTGACTTTCTGTTATCGACTTACTTTGTGGAAGCCCAGTCACTAACTACCTGATATCGTTTAGCTTTGTGGAAGTCCTGTCACTGACTACGTAAAATCATTTCACTTTGTGAAAGCCCTGTTGTTGACTACCTAAATCATACCGCTTTGTGGAAGCTCGTTTCACTTTGTGAAGGCCTGTCGTTGTCTACCTAAAATCTCTTCACTTTGTGGAAGCCCTGTCGTAGATTACTTAAAGCCGTTTCACCGCGCGTGCAAGCCCTGTCGTTGACTATGTAAAGTCATTTCACTTTGTGGAAGACCTGTCGTTGACTACTTAGAATCTTTTCACTTTGTGGAAGCGCAGTCGATGACTACCTGAAATCGTTTTACTTTGTGGAAGCCCTGTGGTTGACTAGCTAAATCATACCACTTTGTGGTAACTCACTTCACTTTCTGGACGCCCTGTCGCTGACGCTGACTGCCCGATATTGTTTCATTTAGTGGACGCATTGTCGTAGATTAATCGAAGCCGTTTCACATAGTGGAAGCTCTGTCGTTGACTAAATAAATCATATCACTTTGTGAAAGGTCTGTCGATGACTACCTGAAATCGTCGTCGCCGTCGTCGTCGTCATCGTCGTCGTCGTCGTCGTCGCCGTCGTCGTCGTCGTCGTCGTCGTCGTCGTCGTCGGCGTCGTCGTCGTCGTCGTCGTCGTCGTCGTCGTCGTCGTCGTCGTCGTCGTCGTCGTCGTCATCGTCGTCGTAACCACGACACATGGAACCATAAATGTATCGAAGATCGACAACGTAGTATATCATCAGCCCTGGTGGAAGACTTGACTTCTCTGTATTCAACATGCCGAAGAGAGAAACGTCACTGATTGTTACTGAACCATTTGTACCAATATTATTTCTACTGTCAGGACACAAGAATGCAGTTTTTCTGATACACACTTTCCACTCAGACGAAGGTTGACTCACATAGGTTTCGCTCAGATAGAAATCCACTCAGATGCATATGAGGGCATTTCCGCTCGAATGGAGGGGTCCATACCCAGTATGGACTTATGCTCAATGGGCTACTTTCTGACCGTTTAAGTCCCCCAGTACAGTTGTAAGTCCACCCGGGCTCCTCCTCGTCCAGCTGCGTACATATCTGTCCAAGACAACCAAACGCATACACGACGCGGGCGAAAGCTGCTCGCTGCAAATCACTCTACCCGCAGTCTGGCGGTACGCAGCATAACTCAGCCGACCGTTTCAAGATCCAGGCCACAAAAGAACAAGTGTGATGCTCGACGACAGCGGAAGACGGCAACGAAATCTGAAAGCGGCGGGAGAAGCAACTGCGCGGCCGCATGCCGCCAACGGAGAAGATGATTGTGACTGTGATGCAACCAAGCTCCCTCCTGCTTCTTAGAGTCTCCAACGAACGTGACGAAGACGTCAAATGGCAGCAGTGAGCGAGCGTCCGTCGGTGCTCGTCGTCGTCGTCGCCCTTTGATAGGTACCCAGCCCAGAATACTGATTTGTGTGACCACCCCGGAAAGAGGACACCTTGAACATTCACTTCACTTCAATGTGTCATCTGTGTTGTTTCAGAGGAACGGCTAGCGCCGCAAAAGATGGCAGAGGAGTTAGAGGCTGTAATTCTGAAGTATGTAGCAACTGCAACGAACTAGCTCAAGGAGAAGGATACCCCATAACAGAGCACCAAAAAAGAGTAGCAAAGAAATTGGATGATAGGCAATCATTCGATCGGGGTAGAAAAGATGTGCCTACAACTCGCGAAAAAAAATGATAGGCAATCATTCGTTCGAGGTAGAAAAGATGTGCCTACAACTCGCGAAAAAAAAAGATAGGCAATCATTCGATCGGGGTAGAAAAGATGCGCCTACAACTCTCAAATTTCGAATCAATCAACATGGTCATCAATCTTCGCCGTCCAATGAAGGGGTGCTTCACAAGGTGCAGTTGAAGTGGTGCTGTGTGGGGCACACCATGTAGCAACCAAACAGCTCGCTCTGCTTGTGCGCAGGCTGCGAGATGAAACTCTTGGCGGAAGTCCCCTTGTTGAAGATGTTGAACAGGGTGCAGCTTTCCAGGTCGACAAGCACGTTGCTACGGCAGGGACGGTAGTGCAGAAGCTTAGCATCGTTGAGAAGCCAGTAGTAGCCATCGAGAATGCGCCGGACGAGTTTGGCGTACAGCTTCGCATAACATAATGGTGGCAGTCCTTTCATAATGATGTTGTAGAATCAGCAGTGTGCCACTGTTCCATGCACAAAAGGATATTGTCTCCCTGAGGAGCAGACACATGAACCTACAACCGGTGGAATGAGAGAGTTGTTGCACTGTGCCAGGGAAACGTGATGCAACCTTGGCTCATCATGAATGCAGCATTGGTCTCTCTCATGTGATCACTGTAAAAGAGGCATCTTTTAGAAAGATGAGAATCAAAACATGCAAAATAGATAGAATGATCCTACTCTTACTACATGTTGGCCTTCTTGCAGCCCACTTGCTGCACTGGTCAAGGTGTATCAGGTTTTTCCGATTAGAAGCCCCCCCCCCCAAATAAGGGGCTTGTATTGAGTTTTCTTTCCAAATATAAGAACCAGGGCTTCTATTAGGAGACAGAATTTCTGTGTGGGATGCCAACTCAAGACAGATGATCACTCAATGTACAACACAAAATGACACTTCGCAGCTAAAACACAGGTATAATTTCCATCATCTAATGACTTTTGTCACTTGTTTTCCTGAAATTAGTGCCTTCGATAGCACTGAAGAAGACTCACAGGTCTCTGTGTGGCCATGGAGGTAAACAATATGGTCCGATAATGCTTTGCTGTGAAGGTGTACTTCATTTAAATGGTGTGTGTGGTGTTAGTGCTCCAAACTTTGCTCTAGTGGTCGCGTTGCATTACATTTGCACTCTTTAGGTGGTGAATGGCAGAAATATGCGTCAAACAGCCTTTCCAAATACCATCCCCAGGGCTTGTATTTGGAGTCAAAGTGGCCTGGCCAAACGGGTCAAAACCTAATACAAGCCCAGGGGCTTCTATTCAGAAAAACCCAGTACCTGCAACTACTGCAGCAGTGCACCACCCTTTCCTGTGGATCATCGAAGTAGACACTAATGGGTTCTGCATCAAGTCACCTCACCCACAATTCACTAGGATGGTTCACAGATGGTCATCTACCATTCCAATTTCCACCTGTGCAACTGCTATGACTGTCACAGCCAGACTGCCCACATCTGGGGTTTTCAGAAGATCAAATATGTGGAGAACAGCTACTGGACAAACACTGATCATCTACGATCTGAAGCACCATTGGATCTAGAGAGCCAACTGGAGCACCAATGGAACTTCAAAATCAGAAGTGGCATGCAAAAGCCACAGCAAGCAGTCACACACACTTTGAAACCGAATCAGCAGTGTGCCACAGTTCCATGCACAGAAGGATGATGTCTCCCTGAGGAGTGCAATGCAGAAACAACCCATGCACATGAGAAAAGTGGATTGTTCTAGGTGGTGTGCGTGACACAGTGCTTTCTACATTTGTATGGCATGTAAAAGTAGGTGTAGTACTCCAGGAGCATTCAGGAATGTTACTAATGTGCCTACGTCACGGCTCGACACAATAGGTTGGCTCAACACAACAGGTCGGCTCGATACAATGGGCAATTATCCTGCGGCGAGTGGGACAGAGCGAGAACTGGTCCGATCCGTTCGAGACCCAACCATGACGATTCGTAGCTACCCGTTCCGTTCGAGACCCAAACATGATGAGAACCGGCCCTGATCTACGTGACGACCCGTTCCGTACGAGACCCCGTTCGAAACGATGAGAATCTACGGTATCTTCCGCGCGGGCGACTTAACGGCGGATTTGCGTCGACCGTTCGACCGTTCTGGTGGTGCAGTTGGTAGCACGCCTCTTCCAGAACAAATCTGGTTATGCAGAGGTAACCTGGGTTCGAGTCCCAGTCAGAACGTTAACCTTTTGCCACTGAAAAACGACCCCAATTCTTTCCCGAACAAAGAACCCAGACAAGCGATCAGTGCTGAATCTTCCCGGCAGAGCGAAGAATCAAAATCTCGTGATCGATCGAGGTAAATCCCAGCAGCTAGTAGTAGATCAAAGTCCCCTGATTACCTTATTCCACCCAAATAGCACGCTTACAGCAGCCAACCAACACAAGTATACAGTAACTCACTCTATTAATGCACATACAGTAACCCACCATAACAACAGCTCCAGTGATTTGCTTATTAAGTACATTTACAATATCTTATCCTATAAGGCCTATAATTGGTCTATTATCACACCAAGCAATTAGCACATCCAGAGATTAGCCTAATTGGGCTAGTTCTGGTGGGTTTTGAAAGCCCTTATAGCGCTTGTTTATGTCAGGTTGTATGCAGCTGTAAGACAGTGTAACACGCACAACGCCATAGTCAGTTCACCAACCACCATAACTGAAACGCATAACACCAACAGAAGCCGCGCCATCACCTATACTCGTTCAATACTTAGTCCATTCGAGGCGGACACAGTGAGAACTCCATTGGATAGGAAGAGAATGTTCACGTTGATGTTGGTATCGAGCTTCTCTGAGAACGTGATGGTCAGATTGGAGATGCAATTTTCCTTCACAGCCGGTGCATCAATGGTGTGCTCATCGAAAGTGGAGCTTCTCGAGCAGTCGATCTGAAGTTTACAAATACTGTCTCTTGGTACACCAAAAGGATTGCAGGCATTACCGCAATGAAGCCGTGCCCATTTGCCAGATGGGAACGGGAGAGCAAGAAGCCTCCCTTCCTCTTCTGAGGCCCCAACACTCTAGCGAGCATTGAATAGAGGGTGGTATTCTTTCGTCCGCTTTCCTCCACTTTTTTCGCCGCGCCTCAGCGCGGCGAGGTGTATATATACGGATGACAATGTGTGTGTGTGTGTCTGTCTGTCTGTGTTTCCGTCGCACCGAAGTAAAGTCAGTGACATATGTGGTCAAGTGAGTCGATGACGCTGAGTACGGATCCGATGTCCGTTTCTGTTGCTAATTTCGCATTTTCGAGATATTCGCAATTAAAATTCGAAAATGTCGAAAATCGACTTTTTTGTCTGATGCGCTAGCCGCGAAAATTCTTCAGAAATGAAAGGAGCATAGACCGCGGATAATTTGTAACACAAAAGAAATTTTTTGCAAATGTGGAATTTAATGGGAATACGCGATTATTTGTCAAAATTGCATAAATTGACTAAAATGCAACGTCATTTATTGATGAATGTGAATGCAGAAATGGAAAGGTCGTATGCCAATAAAAATTTGTGACATAGTTTTGCAGTTTTTAAAAATAGCAATTTTGAGATATTTTCAATCAAAATATGAAAATGTCGAAAATCGACTTTTTCACCCGATGATATAACGGCGAAATTTCTTCAGAAATGGAAAGAGTATAGACTGCGGATAATTTGTAACGCAAGAGAAATTTTTTGCAAATATGAAACTTAATAGAAATACGT
>JASAMZ010006140.1:0-15214 GCA_030248115.1 Linhomoeus sp. GSCO2_2 | reverse complement strand
ACGCACGCACGCACGCACGCACGCGCACGCACGCACGCACGCACGCACGCACGCACGCGCGCGCGCGCACACACACACACACACACACACACACACACACACACACACACACACACGCACGCACGCACACACGCACGCACGCACACATGCACGCACGCACATTGTCATCCATATATATACACATCGCAGCGCTGAGGCGCGGCGAAAAAACACGTAATCATGTCAGTTCACTTCACTGCACTCTTACACTCCTCCTACTTTGCATTTGTCTTTCTTCGTTTGTCTTCTGCTGCCCGTTTCTGCCCTCTCGCGACTAAGAGACCCGTTGCCAATATCTATTGTAGCTTCGCTCGAACCTACACTGCTACGATATGGTATGTATATTGTGAGTTAAGATGTTTGAATTCTAGCATAGCAATATGGTTATACTATACCACACTGTATACTGTAATACTCGAATTATTATAGTACAGTATGACAGCATGGCAGCGGCTGAGTGAGGCACGCAGTCCCAAGTAAGACGAAAAACCCTTGCGCTGTGCAGGGCTTTTCTCTTTTCGAGTGTTCGGCATCCTACCTTAGCATACCTATACAGTACATGGTTCACCACGGAATGCTCCTACACTTTGAGGGCGAAAATCTCGACGCTTGATAAATGATTTTACACAATTTTTAGAGATGGAGTATGCTCCATAACATAGAGTTGTGCCAAGTTTCGTAAATATGAATACCCAAACTTGGAGGCACCTAGGATGGCGTGATTACAAATGCATTATATCGTAAGGTTAAGCATTCTGTGTGTAAAACACCCATCCATATTGAGGCAAAATTTGCACAAATTTACATTCGCTAGTTTGCAGTGCATGATGAAGGATTTGCAGAATCGTTTTAAGTGACTGCAAAAAGTCACTTAACAAACGCAATTTGTTCACGCAACATAGCTGAGGGCGCTTAGCACTGAGAACCAGGAGCTATCAGACTTTGCTGGCACTGTTTCTTAAACCCAATTGGTACGAAATTTTGGGACAATTTTAGCAAGGATATATGGGTTTACCTCCATAAATTTCAGCCGAATTGACTTTGTAACGAGCAGCATTATTGGCAACAAATACTGTAAACAGGCTGTACTGGACAGCGCATACAATTTATGGAGATCTTTGATTGTGCCATATTAACTCCTATTTTGGGAGGCCGATTTTCAAGAATATTTGACCAATTCTAAGTTAAGGTGGCTACTACAAATGTTCCGAAATTGGATCATCAAACCCTGAGAAGCCCTAATAGTGTGGGAGGGTTCCCTGACACACCCTGTAGCTATGCATTGTTTCGTTCATAGAATAAACCAAAGGCAAGAGACCTGCTGGAGTATGATGGAATGACTTTTCTTAATACTCCCATATTTGAAAAACTGCAGCAGAAAAGATATTTTATTATAATAGCATTACTTGTTACATGCTCCTCTATGTGTTTTATATCACTCAATAAATGTCAAAAATACACCAGCTTATTGCTTTGGTTGAAACCACAACTATATCATGCGAAAGCCCGGCCAGTTACTGGTGTGCCATGTTTACTATTTCAGTCAGAATTCGTGTAGTTAGTTACATAGGGCAAAGTTCCACTAATTCAAAGTTTGCAATTTATAGCTGTTTATTTGACTGAAAATACAACGAAATTCTTACAATATTGTCCTGCATGACTCCCCTCCACTGACCCAAGAGCAGTTATGTGTTTAGATTGAGACTGTATGGGGCCCACTACATTTGTCACTTGTGTATCCACATGTTTTGTCATATTTGTCTCGAGTGTGTAGTCTAGGCTCTGTAGCAATCATGGGCTTTTGAAAAGTTAGTGTACCTAGTACTTCTCCTGTTGTGTGTGTGTGGAGTTATGTATGTGTCGAATTTCCCACCAATGGGGTCCCACAGCGTGACCCCATATGTTGTATAGATGATCCACCCAGTAAGCCTGCCCAGCACAAGTATATTCCATACTGTAGAAATATACAAAATACAAAGTTTGTGTATTTGCCTTGTTTTGTATATACGTATATGTATATTTTGAAAACTTTGTATGTTGTATATGTATATATACAAAAAAAATACAAAGAAATATACATAAAAATATACAAAACCACTCTGTATATGAAAATATTGCCCACTGTAATATACGGATGCTATTGTCCATTTGTGTGTGTGTGGGTCCGGAACAACTAGACATGACGGTTAGTGCCACCTGATGGAGTCGAATGCGCTGAGTAACGTGCCGTTGTCCGTTTCTGTTGCTAATTTCGCTATTTCGTGATATTCACAATTAAAATATGAAAATGTCAAAAATGACACAGTAGTATGGTTGAAAATCGCTGCTGTGGTGCTAGAATCGACCACCTGGGGCGATTTTCCAATACTAATTTTTGGCCAGGACAAATTTCGGTGATTTCGCTGCTGCGGTACTATTTCTCCTATGCTTCAGCGTTACACACGTGCTAAAGGCGAAGTACCAGAGGACAAATTTTGCCTTTCACTTTTCCAAAGTATGTAAAACCGCCGGCGCGATACTATTTTTTCTATGCTTCAGCATTACACACGTGTTGAAGCCAAAGTACCAGAGGACAAATTTTGCTCCCTTGGGGCAGGACAAATTTTGGTCAACTATTTTTCCTATACTTCAGCATTACACACGCGCAGAAGCGAATAACCAGAGTGCAAATGTTGCTTCCCATTACCAAAAAATATGTCAAATTAAATTGATTAATTTTAATTTAATTTAATTCAATTCATTTTGATTTAATTCAATTTAATTTAATTTAATTTAATATTTAATTGACTTGAATAAATTTAATTAATTCAATTTAATTTAGTTTATATACCAAAGGAATTCAAAAGATTTCTTGAATTTCCCAAAATCAATTTTAAATTGATTTAATTTCATTTTAAAATAGAAATATCAATTTGAAACACATACATAACAATTTAAAATAGATTTATTAACAATATTCTATTAAAAAATAGATCTATTCTTCTATTGACAATAGATCAAAAATCTATTAAAAATTGTTTTCTCTTAAAATGGGCGACGGATGCGCCGCCCACGCATTCGCGCGCGCCCTATACATAAGCGTCGATCTCAGAAAGCCGTAAAAGGAGTGTTAACTGGTGGGAGAACCCGGCGACCTACTAATCCACGCCGCGAGTTTCTATGGAAATCGGCTACCGTAACCAAGACGCAGCTATAATACCGCGAATTTTGTCATGCCGCCTACAAAGCTCGCTCGTTTTCACCTAACGAATGCAGAAAATTCGTCAAATTTTTAACGCCAAGTAGTATTTTTGCTCGTTTTGGAGCTCGGCGGAGCTGAACTCGGTCGATTTCATCACGCACCGTGTCAAAATTCGCCCGATTTTGGGTTTCAAATGAAAAAACAGGGTTTCGATCGCAAATAGATCACCAAAAATCCCCTATTTGTGAGCCGAAAATACAAAGAAGTTGTTTATTTTGTCAAAAATGTCAAATGTATGAAAATGTCAAAAATGACACAGTAGTATGGTTGAAAATCGCTGCTGTGGTGCTAGAATCGACCACCTGGGGCGATTTTCCAATACTAATTTTTGGCCAGGACAAATTTCGGTGATTTCGCTCCTGCGGTACTATTTTCCTATGCTTCAGCGTTACACACGTGCTAAAGGCGAAGTACCAGAGGACAAATTTTGCCTCCCACTTTTCCAAAGTATGTAAAACCGCCGGCGCGATACTATTTTTCCTATGCTTCAGCATTACACACGTGTTGAAGCCAAAGTACCAGAGGACAAATTTTGCTCCCTTGGGGCAGGACAAATTTTGGTCAACTATTTTTCCTATACTTCAGCATTACACACGCACAGAAGCGAATAACCGGAGTGCAAATGTTGCTTCCCATTACCAAAAAATATGTCAAATTAAATTGATTAATTTTAATTTAATTTAATTCAATTCATTTTGATTTAATTCAATTTAATTTAATTTAATTTAATATTTAATTGACTTGAATAAATTTAATTAATTCAATTTAATTTAGTTTAAATACCAAAGGAATTCAAAAGATTTCTTGAATTTCCCAAAATCAATTTAAAATTGATTTAATTTCATTTTAAAATAGAAATATCAATTTGAAACACATACATAACAATTTAAAATAGATTTATTAACAATATTCTATTAAAAAATAGATCTATTCTTCTATTGACAATAGATCAAAAATCTATTAAAAATTGTTTTCTCTTAAAATGGGCGACGGATGCGCCGCCCACGCATTCGCGCGCGCCCTATACATAAGCGTCGATCTCAGAAAGCCGTAAAAGGAGTGTTAACTGGTGGGAGAACCCGGCGACCTACTAATCCACGCCGCGAGTTTCTATGGAAATCGGCTACCGTAACCAAGATGCAGCTATAATACCGCGAATTTTGTCATGCCGCCTACAAAGCTCGCTCGTTTTCACCTAACGAATGCAGAAAATTCGTCAAATTTTTAACGCCAAGTAGTATTTTTGCTCGTTTTGGAGCTCGGCGGAGCTCAACTCGGTCGATTTCATCACGTACCGTGTCAAAATTCGCCCGATTTTGGGTTTCAAATGAAAAAACAGGGTTTCGATCGCAAATAGATCACCAAAAATCCCCTATTTGTGAGCCGAAAATACGAAGAAGTTGTTTATTTTGTGCGCAAAAAAACAAAGACATGCTCATTTGGAGCCCGAAATAGGAAAGTTTGTTAATTTTGTTGCTGAAAATGTAGAAATGCGCCTATTTTCAGCATTGAAACTACAGGGTTTTTTTTAGATGAGTGTTTTTCGTTCGGCCAGATTTTGTATAAAACTGCAGCCGATATTGATAAAATTTTAACACAATACTAGAAAGGCTTTGGCATTTTGTATGTTAGGTGACCAGCCCAACTGGTCTCGCAATGCACAAATTACGGGGTGTCACAGTTGAGGTCGAAAATCTCACGATCGGCCGACTTTGAAGCACGATAACTCGCACTTGCTTTCGAATTTTTGGATGCGGCAAATTGCATCTGAAAGGCCTTTAAACAAGCTTTAATTTGCCATAAGAACGAACTTTTCATGTGGTCTAATTGACGAGCTATGGCTCGTCAAAGTTTCCAATAACGCGTTCTGGAGCGGCTCAGGCCGTCATCCACTGGAAAAGGCGGCCTCTGACCCATGCTAAGAACTTTGACGAGCCGTAGCTCGGCCGTTAGACCACATGAAAAGTTCGTTCTTGTGGCAAACTAAAGCTTGTTTAAAGGCCTTTCAGATGCAATTTGCCGCATCCAAAAATTCGAAAGCAAGAGCGAGTTATCGTGCTTCAAAGTCGGCCGATCGTGAGATTTTCGACCTCAACTGTGACACCCCGTAATTTGTGCATTGCAAGACCAGTTGGCCTGGCACCTAACATACAAAATGCCAAAGCCTTTCTAGTATTGTGTTAAAATTTTATCAATATCGGCTGCAGTTTTATACAAAATCTGGCCGAACGAAAAACACTCATCTAAAAAAAAAAACCCTGTATGAAGAATTTGCCACTTTTGTAGCACGCGACACGAAAATTGCAAATCCGTTATGCAAATTCGTCGATTTTGAATAAATTTTCGCCAGGTTTTGAGCTTCGAGCACTAAAAATCGCTTATTTTTAGACGCAAGTTTAAAAAATCGACAATTCGTAGCCATATTTTAGCTCCGAATACATACTCTGTGAGTGCCGCGGCGTCCCGTTTGAGAACCTCGCCCATTTCTGGCTCGATTCGCCTTCGGAAATGGCCCTTTCTGCTCGCCGTCACCTTATTCGAGAGGTTACGGTAGTCTGGCTACCGTAACCTCTCGGATAAGTCAGCGGCGAGGTGAGGGGGGGATGTGATTGTGGTGAGTCATTTGCCCAGAGTAATAACTTATAAGCGGCTCGCGACAACTTCGCAGCCATTTTTGATTTTGAGTTTTGCTTGGAGTTGGCTATGGATAAAAGTGTTTGTTCGTTTAGATACATTTTGCCATTCCCCCTCAATTTGCACGCCGACGGCTCGTGGTGCTGGGCCTTGACCTATTACTACGTGTTCATGGAAAACGCCTTGTTTACCTTCTCCGGAGGAGTAATAGAAGCCCACGATACGGAAGAGAATGCGGAAGTCAAACGGGTCGCATTACCCTCTTGTTCGAAACGCAACGTGAAGGCTTACACTAGCCACATTATGAAGCTGTGCGGCGGAGAAAGAAATGAAGTTTTGGATAAAACAAAGAAGAGGGAGGAAGAGAAGAAGAAGAGGGGGGGGCGGGGGGGCCGTTGTTCTTTTTTGTAAGTAGGGGGGGGGTGGGTGGGTCGGGGGGAGGGGGGGGAGAAGTTATTTTTCTTTTTCCAAACGAGGGGGAGGTGGGTCGGGCCCAGAGGTGGGGGCGTGAATCTTCTCTATAAGCACTCTCTATACTACATTCTTCTTTTCTGTCTTGTGGGGTGTCGGTCTTTTCTCTTTTTATATTAAATCTCTTCTTCCGGGGGGGGCACCCCCTAGTGGCCCTCCCCTCCCCTCTCCCCCTCTCCTCCTTTTAAACACCATACCCCTTTTTTGTTGTTTTCTCTGAGACACAGCGATACTGGTGTACTGGTCAGTCTTGCCGAAGAGGGTCTTTCTTTCTTTTCCCTTTTGTTTTTGGAAAATTGCATGTCCGATTGTTTCCCTGATAATCAGGCAAACAACAGTTGGCTTTCTCGAAAATGAAGATCATATCACATGACTTATTGCTATCATTGTGAAACCCACTGTTTCCCTAAAAATCAGGCAAACAATGGACATATGTAGCTAGGTTTGCTTCAAAAAAGGGAGATACTATCACGAGACATATTTGTTGCGAGACCCAATGTTTCCCTGAAAATCAGACAACTAATGGACATATGTAGGTTTCTTCGAAAATGGAGATAATATCACGTGACATATTCGTTGTGAGACCCAATGTTTCCCTGAAAATCAGGCAAACAATGGACATGTTGGTTTTTCGAAAAGGCAGATAATATCACGTGATATATTCGTTGCGAGACCCAATGTTTCCCTGAAAATCAGGCAAACAATGCATATATATAGGACGATCGTCGTGAAACTCCACTGTTTGTTTGAAGTTGAGATGAGTTATTGGTGGTTTCTAGTGTTGCGGTGTTGTTAGTTATGCCCAAAAAGAAAACTCGTAAAAGGGCGGTCGGTGTGATTAAGAGGCAAAAATCTGTCGCTCAGAAGAAGAAGGATTTCAATGCAAAGTTAACGTCGGCGTGAGCTTCGGTGTTTAGACTTCAGCAGCTTCAGCAGCAACAGTTGCTGAACAAGCAACAACAGAAACAACAACGGAACGGGAAGGTGGCAGCACATAAGAAAGGGTAAACATGCCCCCGAAGAGGAAGAGGGAGGACTCATCCTTGATGGGTCCTCTAGAGTTGACACTAGCCGACGTTCTTATGGTTACCCAAGCCCAAATCAAACCTCTCTACATGAACGAAAACAGTGGGGAGATAAAATTTCAAGTGGGTACTAGACACTCCAGTTGGCTGTCCACATTTATGTATCTAAAGCTGATCTGGACTCTGCGACGCTCTGACGGAACGAAGCTTAAGGATGAGGATTTGGTGGCTCCCTGTAATTTGGCGCCCATTTGCGCCTTCGACAATCTGACTCTGTCGATCAACGGAATGATGATACAAACCAAGGCCGGCTTCCAACATTACCTTTCGTACCTGAGAAACAAGCTGGGTTACGACAAGGAGTCTAAGGTCAATATGCTAAAATGGACCATGATGTACTATCCTGATAAAGAGAATAGCTACAATCTAACGGTGGACAACCCGGGGTGGCTCGAGAGACGATCTAAGACCCAAGACAATGATATAATGGAATCCGTGGTGCTTCTTCCATTAGAGATCGCGGTCGGAAGTAAGCACCCATCCTTACGCTGCTTGCTGCCTTTCGCCGACGTTGTAGTGAGCCTAAACCACGCCAACGACAAGACTCGCCTGAACAAGGATATCAAAATGAAAATGACAGACTACAGTCCCATCCGGAAATTACCCCAAAAAGTACGCGTATTGCGTACAGGTATGCGGTTTGCGTACTGAAAACGCGTACAACACGATCTAAGCAAATTTACGCGTGCTGCTATCAAAACTGCAGAGATTTGACTAAAGTTTGTCACTGCAAGCAATAAAACATTGTGGCTAACCGATTTCGAAGCATTTAAACGAACAACGAGCAGATTTGAGGCCTCTTCTGACGTTGCGCAAACCCTTCGACCCAGGTGCATTTGCATACTTAGTGTACGTACGCGTTTTCAGTATGCAAACCACGTTTTGAGTACGCAGTTGGGGTAATTTCCGGACGGGACTGTATCAAATGAAAAGTTTAGAAGCAAAACTAATGGTGGAATACCTCATGCTAAGCGAGCGTTTTATGTCCTTGGTCACTAATGGACTAAAGCAGGGCAAAATACTGAAATACCAGTTCAACAGGTTCGGAGTTAACGGTCCGCATTTTATAAAATCCGGATCATCTAATTTCATGGTGCAGGTTTCGCAGGGAAAGATTCCCAACTATGTAGTCATGTTCTTAACAAAGGCTGGCACCGAATTGGATGAGATGAAGAATTCTTTCGAAATTTCTCACGGCAGTGTCAGCAAACTGTCGTTGAGCGTCAACGGAACTATGATTCCTCCCGAAGAGCTTTCCGTCGCTCGACACGACGTTATACCCAGTCAAATGCCGCCGATCAACGTTCGTCATTGGTACCTACGCCTACTGACGCTTTGCAATGAACTGGTCGGCAGAAGAGAGAACTTCTTCGTACCCATCTCCCTGTTGGAATGGGGGAGCGGAGCGATCTGGTACACTATTAACCTCGGCGGTTCGAACGCCATCGCCGGTGCTAGCTCCGCCAAAGGACCGATGACCGATGAAGCGGAAGACGACGACGACTTCGAGAAGAGGTCTGGCACCATGCAACTTATGATGCAGTTCCAGAAACAGACGACGGAAGACTATAACGTGCGAATACTAGGCCTGTTCCACGAAGAAATGTACATAGAAGGCACTGGAATGGTAGGATTGTCATATACCCCGGGATTTATGCAGTGATAGGTACTGTACACATGGGTGTCGGATCGGCGCTTTGTGAATACGCGTCTCGCTGTATCTTGTGTAGGTAGCATTGTAGTACTCGTGCACGCTCTGTTGCAACGTTCGACGAAAACATTATTTGTTTGCCCCCTCGCATTGCGCCGAGCTACATCCCGGCCTCACGAGCGACACGTGTTCGCAGCTTCCCACTTCAGCCGCATTCACTTTTACACTGCGCGGCGCGCGGTCTTTGTCTCGCGAGAAAGAGCACCGAATGGGCGGCGGCTGTCCGTCGACGGCGGCGAGCCCTGAGAATGGCACACTTCGCAGTGTGAAGTACAGAGTTTAACCTCGTCAGAAGAAGCATACCTTCGTGACGAATGCTTCTTCGACTTATGGCGATCAAAACTACCATGAATTGTGCAATGTTTGGCAATAATTAGCCTTTCCTCTCCCTAGTTGCGCAGTATTGCGCAATAATTAGCTTTTCCTCTCCATAGTTGCGCAATATTGCGAAGAATTGCGCATTATTGGGCAATAATTACCTCTCCTATTTTCCTCTCCCTAGTTGCGCAAAATTGCAAAGAATTGTGCAATATTGCACAATAATTAGCTTTTCCTCTCCCTAGTTGATGTCGACGTGCGTCCGTTCTCTTGTCATGTTGGTTGGATCTTCCCCCCCCCCTCACCTCGCCGCCAACTTATTCGAGAGGTTACGGTAGCCAGACTACCGTAACCTCTCGAATAAGGCGCCGGCGAGTGGAAAGGGCCATTTCCGAAGGCGAATCGAGCCAGAAATGGGCGAGGTTCTCGAACGGGATGCCGCGGCGCTCGCAGAGTATGTATTCGGAGCTAAAATACTGCTACGAATTGTCGATTTTTTTAAACTTGCGTCTAGAAATAAGCGATTTTTACCGCTCGAAGCTCAAAACCGGGCGAAAATTTATTCAAAATCGACGAATTTGCATAACGGATTTTCGTGTCTTGCGCTACAAAAGTGGCAAATTCTTCATAGTTTCAATGCCGAAAATAGGCGCATTTCTACATTTTCAGCAACAAAATTAACAAACTTTCCTATTTCGGGCTCCAAATGAGCATGTTTTTGTTTTTTTGCGCACAAAATAAATAACTTCTTCGTATTTTCGGCTCACAAATAGGGGATTTTTAGCGATCTATTTGCGATCGAAACCCTGTTTTCCCATTTGAAACCCAAAATCGGGCGAATTTTGACATGGTACATGATGAAATCGACCGAGTTCAGCTCTGCCTAGCTCCAAAACGAGCAAAAATACTATTTGGCGTTAAAAATTTGACGAATTTTCTGCATTCGTTAGGTGAAAACGAGCGAGTTTTGTAGGCGGCGTGACAAAATTCGTGGTATTATAGCCGTGTCTCGGTTACGGTAGCCGATTTCCATAGAAACTCGCGGCGCGGATTGGTAGGTCGCCGGGTTCTCCCACCGGTTAACACTCCTTTTTCTGAGATCAACGCTTATGTATAGGGCGCGCGCGAATGCGTGGGCGGCGCATCCGTCGCCCATTTTGAGAGAAAACAATTTTTAATAGATTTTTGATCTATTGTCAATAGAAGAATAGATCTATTTTTTAATAAAATATTGTTAATAAATCTATTTTAAATTGTTATATATGTGTTTTAAATTGATATTTTTATTTTAAAATGAAATTAAATCAATTTAAAATTGATTTTGGAAAATTCAAGAAATATTTTGAATTCCTTTGGTATTTAAACTAAATTAAACTAAATTAATTAAATTTATTCAGTTCAATTAAATATTAAATTCAATTAAATTAAATTGAATTAAATCAAAATGAATTGAATTAAATTAAATTAAAATTAATCAATTTAATTTGACATATTTTTTGGTAATGGGAAGCAAAATTTGCACTCCGGTTATTCGCTTCTGCGCGTGTGTAATGCTGAAGTATAGGAAAAATAGTGCCGCAACAGCGAAATGACCAAAATTTGTCCTGCCCCAAGGGAGCAAAATTTGTCCTCTGGTACTTTGGCTTCAGCACGTGTGTAATGCTGAAGCATAGGAAAAATAGTATCGCGCCGGCGGTTTTACATACTTTGGAAAAGGGGGAGGCAAAATTTGTCCTCTGGTACTTCGCCTTTAGCACGTGTGTAATGCTGAAGCATAGGAAAAATAGTACCGCAGCAGCGAAATCACCAAAATTTGTCCTGGCCAAGAATTAGCATTGGAAAATCGCCCCGGGGGGTTGATTCTAGCACCGCAGCAGCGATTTCCAACCATACTACTGACACTTTTATTGACAAGTCGTATCGGCAAAGTTTTTGCTGAAATGGAAAGGGCATAAGACGCGATGAATATGTGACATAGATTTTAGAATTCACGAAATTAGGGATTTTTTGAGGGTTTTGTCAAAATTCCCAAATTTTGACAATTTCAAACACCTTATATTTCAAAACTTCTTTGCAACGATGTATTGAGCATAGTCTGCCAAGTATTTAGCAAATCGTTTTAGAGATTATAATTAACGAAATTTGGGATATTTTCAAGGGTTTTGTTAAAATTCCCAAATTTCGACAATTTCAAATGGCTTAACTCTAATAATATCTTTGCGTTGATGTATTGGGCATAGTATGCCAAGTATTTAGCAAATAGTTTTTGATTTTATAATTAACGAAATTAGGGATATTTTCAAGGGTATTGTAAAAATGCCCAAATTTCGACAATTTCAAATAGCGTAAATATCAAAATGTCTTTGCATGGATGTGTCGGGCATTGTCTGCCAAGTATTTAGCAAATAGTTCTTGATTTTATAATTAACGAATTTAGGGGCTTTTTCAAGGTTTTTGGCACTCCGCCGCTTGAAAAGCGAAGGAGTGCTTTAGGAGCGGTAAAGCCTACAGTTAACATAACCAGAGCTAGCGCTCGCCACGAAGCACCTAGGGAGCCAAATTTTTTTTTAAAAGATAGCTTATGACGACGCGCAGCGTGCTCGAGGGGTGAAAAAATTTCGGCGGTGGAAGAATTTCGCGAAAATTCAAAAATTCGAATTTTTACTAAGTAAAAAAAAACATCACCCCAGAACTTTCGCAAAAGTGGGCCGAATTTGGTGATTTTTGGATATGTTGTAGCCCTTTGGGTCCTCTAGGCGGCATCGCTGGAACGGGCTCCCTAGCTGGTCCGACGCGGGAGTACGGTAGAAAATTCAAAATTCAAAATTTTTTTCCGACATTTAAAAAATCATAACTCGAGTTTGCCACGGTGGATCCTCGCAAACTCTTCTTTCTGACTTAGAGCCTTCTATGACCTTTCGATCAAGACCAAAACCGCCGAGATCGGTCTTGCCGTTCGGGAGATCCGCGGTGACAAAAGTCCCAGGTCCCGAGCGGAAAATCTAGATTTTCGACTTTGAGTGGTTTTTTCGATTGGAAAGCGTGCCTTTAGCGCTAAATTGACCATTGCATCGTGTTCCGCGTCAAAAGTTGGTCTAGACGAAGTGTTTTGACCATTTTGAGGTACCGTGTCCCGGCCGCGCCGAATTTTTGAATCCCGGGTCAAATTTTCGAAATTGTGTTTTCACTTGTTTCGGGGGTTTTCGACGACGCTGGACACGAATCCGGTGTTTGTTTTGCGATTTGGGACGCCTTTACCCTGATTTCGGCACCCGGCGGGCCAAAAATTGGGTACCGGGGTCGAATTTTCAAAATTGTGTTGACAGTTGTGTCTGGGCTTTTCTGATGCCGCAGAACACAAATCTGGCGTTTGTTTGGCGATTTGCGGTGCATTTATCCTGATTTTGGCCGAATACTCACGCTCTGTAAAATTCGCGAAGTTCCAAAAATACCGTCCGCCATTGATTTTGCTGCGCCTACAGTACGCCGTCCATATAAGACGCGCTGAGAAAGGCGTCTACGCACGCGCAATCGCACCGAGTTATAGGAGCATCGTACTGTAGCCACGGACGCCCTCCACCCCAGCGGGGGATCCCCCGCTGTGTAGCGTAGATAAGGCGCGCCTGTACAGTTGGGGCGCCGCTGGCATTCTACATTGTGAGTGGCTATAGACAGTCAGCGGTCAGTACAGCCTGAGCTCATCGTCGTCAGTACAGCCTGCTCAACGCGTCACTTGCGCCACATAGGCCTCTAAGTGTATGGCATCTGCTTAGGCCCACCCCGGGCTATGGACCCCAGTTCTACACTGAACAAATTGGGAACAAACAAATTTAACGGGAATGCAACACTTGTTGGAGTTTCTGTGCCCCCGTCTGCTAAAACAGTCACGCGGAGTGCCTATCTGACACTCAAGGAGTGTCACGTATCACTTGTTGTAAAAATTGCCAAATTTCAACAATTTCACATGGCTTAAATTTCAAAATATCTTTGTGTGGATGTATCGGCTGTAGTATGTGAAGTAACTAGGAACCAGTTTTAGATTTTAACATGCAAGAAATTAGGGATATTTTCAAGGGTATTGTCAAAATCGCCAAATTTCGACAATTTAAAACAGCTTATATTTCAAAATTTCTTTGCAGCGATGTATCGAGCATAACCTGCCAAGTATTTAACAAGTAGTTTCAGATTTTAAAATTCAAGAAATTAGGGATATTTTTAAGGTTTTGTCTCATATGGCAAATTTTGACTTTTTTAAATGGCTTGTATTTAGCAAAGTTTTTCCACGGATGTGTCGGGCAACGTTTGTTTTTGCCACCTATTCGATCTAAAACGGAATGTGGCAATTGCGATCACTCTGCGGTTCTGCAATCTACAGCAACGGTACATACCCATCCGCATTTGTGACCCAAAAGAAAAGGGCGTCGTCCCATTTAGACCCTCTTCATTCCAAAGTGAACCTGCGGCGAACATTCCTGATCCATTTGTGGATCAGTACCCACCAATGCGCCTTACAGGCATTGATTGCCCAAATATGGTACAAGCTTTCTTTGGAAACTCGGGTAACTGCGGCGAAACTCCCGTAGGAAGCGCTCAACTTTCTATTCTGACACACTATGGAATACACTCCTCAAATGCACGAAACACTGTGCAATGCCAATCAATCACCATCGGGTACCCCGTTTTTTCGCCCGGCCTCAGCCGGGCGAACCCCTACGAGAGCTTATCGTCCGTGCGTGCGTGCGTCCGTCCGTTCGTTCGTTCGTAACGCTCTCATATCTCGGCGTTGGAAAGTCGTAGGAAGGCGATCTTGGACTTTTTGGATAGCTCTCGACTCACTGGTAGTGTCGCTAAGAGACTTCGGCATTCAAAAGTTTGAATTACGCGCGCTACAGTAACCCGAAGGTCAAAACTTAAAACGGCTCTAACTCGCTCGTTTTACGTCGTAGAGCGGCGTGCGATAGCTCAACTAAAAGGTCTCGACGTGCTCTTTCGTTTGGCATTACAAATTTTCTTAAATACGCAAACACGCAACACGGAAAGCGACATTCTCGCGTTTTTGACACAGAAATCGCTCTAACTCACTCAGCTTGCGTCGTAGAGAGACGCTCTTAAGTTGGTTGGATAGCTCTCGACTCACTGATCATTTGTCCTTCTATTGGTCGAAACCCAAAAGTTTGAATTTCGCGCGCTACAGTAACCCAAAGGTTCAAAACGCAAAGCTTCTCTAACTCGCTCGTCTTCCGTCGTAAAGAGACGATCTTGAAGTCGTTGAATAGGTTTCGGCACACTGATCATTCCGTTAAGAGAAGTCGAGATTCAAAAGTTAGAATTTCGCGAGCTACAGTAACTCAAAGGTTGAAACAGCAAAGCGGCTCTAACTCGCTCGTCTTACGTCGTAGAGCGGCGTGCGATAGGTCTACTAAAAGGTCTCGACGCGGCCGTTCGGTTGGCATAAAACATTTTCTAAATTACGCAATCACGCAACACGAAAAGCGACATTCTCGCGTTTTTAGCACAGAAATCGCCCTACCTCGCTCAGCGTGCGTCGTGGAGAGACGATCTTGAGTTTGTTGGATAGCTCTCGACTCACTGATCATTTGTTCTTCGATTAGTTAAACTCAAAAGTTTGAATATCGCGAGCTACAGTAACCCAACGGTTCAAAACGCAAAACTTCTCTAACTCGCTCGTCTTCCGTCGTAGAGAGACGATCTTGA
>JASAMZ010006139.1:0-20793 GCA_030248115.1 Linhomoeus sp. GSCO2_2 | reverse complement strand
TTTAGCAATGCGCAAACACGCACCACGGGAAACGCCATTCTCGAGATTTGAAGATGAAAATCGCTCTAACTCGCTCAGTTTGCATCGTAGAGAGACCACCCCAGCTCAGTAGATAGCTCACTACTCACGGATTATTTACTGAACTTGAAAACTTAAATTTCTTGAGTCACAGTAACCCGAAGGTGCAAAGCACAAAACGGCTCTAACTCACTTATGTTACGTCGTAGAGCGGCAATCGACACGTCAATTTTAAGCTTTCGGCGTGCTCTTTCATGTGTCAGCAAACATTTTGTAATTGGCTAAAACACGCATCACAGAAACACTAGTTTTGCGTTTTACTCTGGAACTTTCTGAATTGCTCATGTTGCGATTACAGCGACACTCGGCACGTCATTCCAAGGCGCGCTACGTAAAGAAAAATACATTTGTAGACTTCGCTTTGATCCATGGACAGAAGTACGACACGGCTTGATTGCTCATAGTGCGTTATTTTGTGCTCTGTCATATGTTTGCCAATACTTTGACAAGTTTTTGTCACTTTTTAAAAGCGTTGCTCGAAAAGGGATCTTCTTGCTTGCAAAAACCAAATCCCCGGGCGATATCAATATTGCTAAGCAATACCCTCTTGCGACGAGGAAGCTCGTAAAGCGGAGCAATTCGGGCGATGAGCTCTCGCACTCTCTGCAGAAAGAACGCAACTCTATGCAGTGTCAGTCAGAATACAAACTCAACTTTTGATACCGGAGCTTGTTGAGTCTTGACCATGGGAAAGCGACCCAATCAGTGAGTCGAGACCTATCCATAGAGCCCAAGATCGGCTCTCTACGACCTTCCTACGTCGAGATCCGAGAACGTTGCGCACGCACGGCCGCACGCACGCCGAGCTCTCGCAGGGTGTCGCCCGGCTGAATCCGGGCGAAATAATACAACATCAGCACCTATGTGCAGCGTGCGCCCCAAACAAGAATGCATTCATCATCGCGTCTATAGCTGGCCCTGCCACTAGTCGGAAGCGACAACGTCAGACCAGTGTGCCTGCCCTCGTCCAATGACAACCTGCTCTACGAATTGCGACCCGTGACAGTGACTGGATGGGGGAGCAGCAATGCCTACTGTAAGAAATCATTGAGTTTCTATCGTCAAATGTCGCTAAGTTCAGACTGAAGTATTAAGGGTGATTCGCTTTGATAGTTAGGGCTTAGCAGTTCTCTCTCGCGTGGAAAGTTTGAGTTATTAAAACAATGCACCATACAAACGTTTGGTGACGGATCGAGTCTCGCTCTCTACGACGTACAACGAGTAGATCACCCAGCATTTTCAACGTTTGGGTTACTGTGACACGCGAACTTCAAATTGTGGTGTCCGCTTGTAGTGAAAGGTCCAATGGCGGCAACGTTTTCAAAACTGGGCATGAATGTAACCCCCAGTGACCAGCGATTTCAGTCGGGTTGGACGACCCAAAGTTTCTCCAAGAAACGACCATTCCGTTCCGACAAAGCTGTAGCGACTGCGTGCCTTCAACTGTTCACGAGACCATCCTACTGGCCGGCGGGAAGCGACGGTTTCCACTGTCCGGTCCATCTAAGGTAAGAATATCGTAAATACTCCAAGAAGCTCAGCGGGGTTTCTCAAAAGTTTTCTGGAAGGTAGGTGTCGCTACTGGAGGGAGGAAGCCGATTGGAGGAGGCGGGTTTATTCGAGTGTTAACGGTGGTGGGTGCGATGCCTACTGCTTGGGGTGAAGAAATTCGCAGCGTTCTCCCACGCACGCGACACGAAATGGCACAGCGTTCAGTCTTTGCAGGGGGACTCGGGCGGGCCCTGGGTGGTGCAGGCAGCCGATGGCCGTTGGTATCAGGTCGGTATCACTTCTTCCGGCCGCGCGCCACCAAGCATCGCCGTACTCAGGGACTACCCGGGTGAGAATGGCAGTTACGCCGTTGTCGAGGCAACGTAGTGCTCAACTAGTGCCTTTAGCCCGTAGGAGAATCACTATGGTCAATAGCCATTAGGTAATCTACAGAGTATGAAGGAGATAACACAATCATTGAATTCAGCGCACTGCAGAACATAACAGTTATATCTCAAGTCATTTGACACTGTGCCCCTGCCAGTGCCTTCATTTAGGATCACTCCAGCTCCCATGCCTGTAAATACACAATAGCCACTTGGGTTTAGCCTGCTCAATGCTCATACATTATGTACATATGTAGATCCACATGTACATAGGGTAGGTACGCATACATTCGTATAGCGGTCAGAGCGAACACTACGCATGTCACTTGGCGCCTTCGATCCTGGCGGCGGGTATGAGGAGGGCTCAGGGTGACCAACAGAAACCATTTTAGTTGTCAACTCATGACTCGTGCGTTTCAGTTTCAGTTTTGGCCTGGCGCAATTGTCTTTTTCTGTTCCGATAACTGTTTGTAACTTTGGTAGCTGAATCTTAATCTTGTTTGGGTATCTAAGGGCCACCGGGGGGGGGGGGCGGGGTGGGGGGGGCCGGGGGGGGGGGGGCGGGGGAGGTGACACATCTCCATCTTGTGGAGGACCCTCCCCTCCTCCCTCCCACATGCCCACTCGCCAAGTCGCGCGCACGCATCCAGCAGTTGCCGACCGGAAGACAATATTGTTGGCAGGGTCGGCAGCCGAACCATGAAATGTCTATTTAGCCCTCGGCGCGAATGTATCGTCGGTCTGCGACTACATTCACGAGACGACCGGCCATCGCCTTTGCCGCCGACCACCGATGCAGATGAAGGTGTCGGAGTGTCCCTTTTGGAATTGCCGACAGCTTGTCAAACCACCTCTAACACACTAAAGGATCGAAGACTGGAGATCGTTGGCTTCGCTCTGTCAGGCCGGAACCTCACCGATTACTGCCCAGCACCCAATTGCCATATGAACATCTATATCCGCAAGCTAAACGGCTTGGGCCTAATGTAAGTACTGGTATGTAGGTGTAACTAACGAAACTCTGTCCCTCTGTCGCTGTCTGGCAAGCTGTAGGTAGGCATGCTAGAAGAATTAAACTTGGATACACGTAACATGTGGGTGTGCCAACAAGTCCGCCACAAAATTTGGGGGGTGGGCGGGTTGGCCACAGATAAATCGGTATTGCCACAGACGAAAAGCGCGCAGGTCACAGATGGACGTGCATCTTCACAGATAAATGTGTAAATTCACAGATAAAAGCCCCGAACAGCGCACACTGCGTACAATCACAGATGAATGTGTGACATCACAGATAAATGTGTAACGAACATCACAGATAAGTTTGCAAGTAGCGAGGCAGTGCAGTGGCCATCCTACAAAGTTTGGCACGTAGGGAATACAGGGAAGGGGCACAGTCGGCCTAAGCAGGCGGCAAGTTATATTTTGGGGGTGTTTATACCACTTGCAGTTTGCACTAAAACTCGGTCGACGTCGCGCCTGGCGGGTCTCAACTGAGGCTTAGCGCGACCACCAACTTCAGAGCGCGCTCCGCGCGCCCTGAAGTCGGTCACCGGTCGCGTTAAGCCTAAGCTTCGACCCGCCAGACTGCGACGCCGACTGACTCTTGTGGACTGTGGGCGCAGGACGAGCCTAAGCATATGCAAAGCCGCTACCTGCCGTAACTCGACGGAGAGGGCTGCCTTTACCCTAACCTCTCCTCCGATTACCTAGCGGAGTCGGCCACCCAGTCGGTAGCTGCAGATCTTACTCCACCACACTAGTCTCCTCACGTCCGTTCGTCGACTGACAACACTCTGTGCAACAGCAAGGATGAAGGTTAGAGCCGATTACTCGGTCTACTTCACTTCTCTCTCGTGACGGAAGCCGTAATCCTCTCGTTGGTCGGATTCCGTAGCTTGGTAGAGTAGATTGCCACTATCTACTGCTTTGGACTTCTTTTGCCCGTTACCCTGCTTTTGTAGCAATAATGGGTACGCGCACAGGGATAGTTCCGGAACACAGTAGAATAGCGGCGCCTAGGATCTTAGGGTTCCTAACACCACTTTCGGTAGCCCTACGGGTTACAGAACGGGTTCCCAGACCTTGGAGGAGGAAGGTAGCCTTTCTTTTGGCTTTATACCTTTCGGCCGTGACGACGGGCAAGGGTTTGTCCCTCAGACAAGAGTTGAAGTTATGAAGAATTGGCCCCTTTATATAGACGCTTCGGTTGGCAATTGGGCGTACACAGTACCCCACGAATTTGTATATTACGGTGGTAATATGGTAGATGTTAGTTTGAACTAGACGCGTGCGGCTGCCAATGACCATTCTGCGCACCAGAGGCACACAACGTACAAACGCCGGTGCACATAGCCTGAACCTGAAGGAATATTCTGCTTTGGAATATTTGGAGAGACTGTCATCATAATTTATCCAATAAATATGATGTGGCACATTTATCTGTGATGTTACACATTTATCTTTGAAGTTACACATTCGTCTGTGTCCTGTGAAGATCCACATTTATCTGTGATGTTACACATTTATCTGTGCAAAACACCTACAGCCTCGGCCGTGAAATGGCATCTGTGAAGATACCCATTTATCTGTGGGCATACCGTTTTATCTGTGCCCAATCATTTTCCCCAAATGGGTGGTACTTTCCTAGACCCGTTCGTAAAAGAATGTTGGCTCGGCATGCTGAATTGATCAACAACTCAAAACGCTCTGACTTGTACATAGCAGCCACAACTTAGGTTGTGTTACAGCTGCAATTTCATATGCAGTTTGAGTTAGCCGTATGCGATACTGGCTTTCTATTTCAGGCTGTTGGCAGGCAACCTTAGGGCGGCCAATTTTGTTGCGTTCGGAGGTTGTGACTCTGAATTATTCCAAGAGTCCACATCAGCAACACGTGAAATGGACAAGGCGCTCAATAGGTGGGATCACTCTAGCAAGGACTTCCCGTATATGTAACACAATCTGTAAAGGTTGGGTATCCTTCGCCAGTTCCGTATCGCTGAAGCGTACTGGAACTTCATTCTACAGAAAAGCATGGCCTCAGCAGCTGCGTCGAGCGAACCTTGCACCGGGGATGGCGTGCGCTACGACATCAGACCCAACGTGTTTCGAAATGGTGTCAAGTTGTCCCTCGGTGGACATCTCGGTATGTACATATAGTGAGTGCGAGTAACGTACCGAGTGTGTCAGACAAACAACTTTTCCTTTCAAAGTGGAATAACTCGAGACAGAATTGGTGCTTCTGTGTGCGGTCCGTTGTATGAGAACGACAAGGCGCGAATAAAGTAGGCCTGTACCTAACCAATTGGGCGCTTTCAGCTGGCGCGTTGGCTGTCGGACGGCCGACCAGTCAACGTGGAGATTGTTCTGGTGAAAGGCGAGACTCGCGATCTGGAGTGGGCCGCGGCGCTGCGCACCAGTCGTTTGAGCAGTTACCGCCTGAGACAGAACTACGCGCCTGACTGGGGCTGGGTCACGCCAAAGGTGACCATAATTCAGAACGCCATGTGAGTGTGCCCGCATACTGTTGATGCGTGTAGTTTAGTTACCTACCCATTGTTCATGCCTCCCCGAAAACTAACGAACTGTATTGCGCCTTGCAGGGTGTGGCACCGCTTCGAGCCGCTGAAGGATGGGCTCTAATCGACAAGCAAAGAAAATCATGGTCGCGATGCAACCTGTCTGATTCTCTACTCTGATCAGTGTCGCTTGCTGTTGCCGCGCTGCTTGTGGTGAGTTTCGTTTCTCACTCAAAATACTGCTCTCATTGTACCTGACAAGAATACACTGATTGTCGCACACCTGTGTACCTACCAATAATGTTCTTCACACCACCACCATCGCGCCATCTGATTCTGCTACCAAAGTCTGCTCCTTAATGCCGAAGCAAGTGCTGTTGACTGCCTCATTGAACCTGTATGGATGCACCAACCATATATTTGCTTGTAGGCTTTTCATCGCTTTTGTGCTCACGCCTATTTCACAGAAGAGCTTCTCTTTCTGGTAAGCGTATGTGCTGACGGTGTGACGTGGCTGGTCATCTGTGCCCTTCAAGTCTTGCTCGTACAGTTGCACCACGAACTGGGGCTTTCCCCTGCCTGAATACTGCATCTTTCAATGGTTGTTATGGTTAGATCATCATTTAGTCATGAACCCTGAATATGTAGGAACCTGGTTGACTGTAGCATTCCTTCAGCTTGCGTCCGATCGCCGTTGCAAGGGTTGACCGCGTACCATGCGACCTTTCCCATTGTCGAATTTCGTTTTCCATCAGCCAGCTGAGTGAGGGAAGGTGGCACCTCGGTTGGCCTTAAAGCGGCCTTGTCTTTGTAGTTTGTACATTTGGCAAGTTTACTGTTGCTACTTGCCTGTCCTTGTTGCACGTATGTGCTTGCCAGTTGTAACCGATCACTTCTATGAGCGCTTCACAAAGGCCTACTCACGCGAAGAAACAGCATTGTATTGAGTTCTGTGGGCTAATGCAACCTACCTTTCAAGTCGTAACCCGTTCTCAACCGGAATGCGTCGAGTATAATTCCCGATCGTTGAAGGAGGCAGAATTTGGAATCGGACATGGGCGTATACCACGCGACTTGGTCCTGCTGCCAGTCTTTCATTCCGACCACGGCCCATTTGAAACGTCTGCCTACAGTTTGATGGATAACGTGCAGCTAAAATATGCAGATTACGTCGAAGAGCTCACCATTCGGCTGCCCACTTTCGAGCGCCTGTTTCACTTGGTGAACGGTCGCATTCAGGTCATTGAGGTCGGCAGAATTGAGCAGTTTCGTTATAGCTGCTTTCGCGTATCTGTCCGGACAAAACTCAATAGGCGGATCTGCAAACCAGATCTACAAATACATTGTAGCACGATACATTGCTTGCCACCGTGCGATTTAGTCCAGCGAAGCGGCAAGGCGTAGTGAAGTATTCTGGGCACAAAACAATATCCTGATGGGGAGGGGGGGGGGGCAAAGATTGCAGTGTGCTACTTGAGCAAAACTGCACTACAACAAGTTCGACTGAAACGTCACGGCTTGTACGTGCTTACGGGTCTACATAAAATGGTCTTGTCACTAGTGCTGATTCGGACAGGCGAACACACCGTTGGAGTCTGGAACTCGCTCTTCTGTAGCCACTGGGGGCGGATAGTCTCCAGGATCGATGTCGGCCTGACCGAGAACACAAGTCAGTAAGCCCAGAAGCGCCGACGAGAGCAGAAGGAACGAATGCATGTATCTTCAATTATTAACTGTGACTCCAGTAGCCTTGTTAACAGTTAACAGTACCTGTGTAACTCCAGAGTGGAGAAAGGGATGAAATGTCGTCTTGTTGTGAGACAAGCTCGTGAATCGCACTCAGTAAAAGGGGTGCCCTTGATCAACTCGCGTTGTATCACAATCAGTTATTTGAGACGGCTGTGAGGTGATTTGCGACGGACAAAAGAAGTTTATGATTCGGACGAGCTTTAAACGCCCATCCCTTGACCTTTCTAGAAGTGCATACCGTATATGCATACACTATTGTAGCAATACTGGCCAGACAGTTCGCTTGCTGCCACGCCCGTAATAACTTCTATTCACGAAGGCCTGCGTGTACCCTCCATTGGTAGCATTTGGACGAACAATCTTCATGATTCAGACGGGAGCCGCGTTTGCCTAAACCTCAGCTCTACGCCCCTCTACAGTTTGTGCCCCGTCGATCAACCACCAACAGTGAATGAAAGTGGAAAAGTTACCTCATTAACCAAACTTTCAGACATAGCTACATAGCTACCAGCATATTGTCTTCTATTTGAGAGCAGACATCAGTTGATATGAGCTTTACGAGGGCTCTTTCGTTAACTTTGCTTGTGTCAGCATTGCTGACCACCAATGCGAAGCCATTCGAGGATTGTGGTCTGAGAATAACGCACATGGGTCCTCATGCGAGACGGAAGAGAATAATCAATGGGGTTTCGGTGGATGGAAGAGATGTCTGGCCGTGGCAAGTCTCCATCGGATTAATGAACTCAACAACTGGCGAATGTAAGTCATTGCAATCGGTTTTGGAACGAGGTATGTATGATGCCAGCTGGATTCAACGAGGCACGTAATCTACTGACACAGACAAACATACAACTGAACTGAAGTATGTAAACGAGCCACAGTTGATAGGTGGTTAATTCAAGCAAAAGCACGTAGCTCAGTGAAGTGTGTGATCTGGCCAAATGAACGCCAAATGAAGCCCATACGCACAGTGGAAGCACGGCGACGACTGTAGCTCTCGTAGACGGCTCCTCATGGCTAATAGCTTTCACATTTCGTCAATATATCGGATCAATCAGGGAGTCTAAAAGCAACACGTACACACCTAGTCTATTTTATTTTAATTGCACTTAGTCCAAATAAGTATACTGGGTCTTAGTCGCATACTGGTCTGTTCCAGTTAGTCACGGCTGCGGTGGCAGCATAATTCACCCGCTGTTCATTTTGACGGCTGCCCATTGCCTGAGAAGGAGTACTGCCGTGTACAATGAGATTCCAGACAGCGTCAAAACCAAACAAGAACTGGATGGCGGGTAATCGCCTAAGCGGGCCTTTTCCGTAAAAAGTCTTGTCGTCTTGTCGACTAACGATCACAGCCTGCCGTCTTGTCTACCTATGTACATACATACTTTGTGTGTAATTTTCACGTTACCTCCAGTTACGTCAACGTCTGTGCGGCTCGGGAGGGAGAGGTACGAAGCTACTGCCAGGTCGAAGCGGCAAAACTTGACAAGGAGCAACCAGGCGAAGTGCACGAGGTCGAAGACGCGTTCTATCACAAAGAATACGAGAGCAAAGGCCAGCGCGTCCACGACATAGGAGTCATCAAGGTGACAGGCAATCACTCGGTCATAGCTTAGTTATCCCAATAGAAGTTTCTGTAACGAGCATACCAACTTTTCCTGGCCTAAATAAAGTATTTTGTTCGCAAACGCGTCTAACCGAGTGTCCAATTGTATTCACGTGATACCCACTCATCCAATGGGCTTGATGAGCAAGACATGTCAGCTCTTCAAATCTGAGCACAGACGCCTTTCACTTGTATCGCTCAGATTCAGAGCCGAGTGACTTAGAAACGAGTGCACTATGCGTAACTGAAAATTTCCAATTTTAGCTGAGAAAGCCACTTGACGAAAGCCGCCTTGTCCGACGAGTTTGTCTGCCTGCCTCACCTGACAATCTACTCTACGAGTTGAGACCTGTGACAATCACTGGATGGGGGCTAAGCAATGCAGATTGTGAGTAGTCTCCTCATCCGAACAGACTGAAGACATGTGAGGTAAACATGCTTGAACATGGCGTAATTTCGAGTTTGACAACTTCAACATAGAAGGCAAAAGAGTTTGACAGCTTCAGCACACAGTAGAAGTCAAAGGTTCGTAAATGGAGGCCGCTTTGTCGACACACCAGGGGCGGATTGCACCGACCTACAATCCTGGAATTTTAGATACGCGCGTTGATTGGTTGAATATTTGACGTGAATTGTATTCATTGAAAGTTTTGAACTGTAACTGCAATTGTGCGTTGATCCAATCGGCCCCGTCAGCCATGCATGGACCTCATTTGGGGATCTAAAAGCATTGTACTCATCCAAACTGGGGTCAAAGCAAGCGTTTCAGTTGGCAACGGCGGGCCACGACCACTACAAGAGACTACAGTTCCTCTGCGACTAAGCTGCTCAGGGTGTTATCCTGAATCAGCTCCAGAAACGATCTTACTGGCTGGCGGCAAGCGTCGTCTTCAGATTTCTGGACCTGCCAGGGTATCCCAGCGTACAAAAGGCGAGGGGGGGGGGGTTGCGGGTGAGTTGGGGGAAGCCCCCCCCCCCCCCCCCCCCCCCACAATGCTGTAGGTACTTATCTTGAAAGCGGCAATCACTGCGATCACTGAGCACGCTTGAAGGAAGAGGCACTGCTAAGAAATCATAGCAAGATTTCCATCAAGTCCAGGCATTTGATCCCCGCCCCCTCCCCCACCCCCACCAGTTAAGCCTTCGGTTTCACTTTGGCTATGAAAAGTTGTGTCGAAAAGCGCAGTGTCTTGAGCGTTGTGATAGGGCGACTCAGGCGGACCTTGGATGGTTCAAGCTTCCGACGATCGCTGGTATCAGGTCGGCATCACGTCGGCATCCAAGGACCCGTCAGGCATGTTTCTGCTCAGAGACTATCCCGGTATGGCGATCCCAAAGTTGTTTCACCTGGCCTCAGCCTTGCAGACAGCTCACACTTTCAGCGCTCGGAACCAACGTAACGTCCTACTGCGGATATATCGAGCAGATCACTGGCGAGAAACTGTGCCAACGTCCGCCGCAGCTGCAGAAGGTGGTTGGGGCCATTGGGTGGGGCTTGCCAGCTGTTTATCTTTACGACTGCGTATCATCACGCAGGGCCGGAAACTGCAAATCGTCGGGTTTGCCTTGTCGGGGAAAAACCTCAGCAAGTTCTGCGCCATCAACGACTGCCACGTCGCTATCAACATAATCCACCTGGACGCCGATGTGCAGCAGGCAATTACAATGGCGAAAGGCATCCGGGCGGCCAACTTTGTGGCCTTCGGCGCATGCTCTTCGCATGTGTTCGGCCGGGAACCATCGGCGAAGCACGAGATGGACGGACAGCTCAAAAGGTCAGTCAGTGAGTGCTCTTTGTTCCTTGTGCATCTGCTTGTTGTACTCTGCAACTGAAATCTACTCAGTTAGTCTACACAGGAAGAACTGGCCTGAACAGCTGGACAAGGTAAACCTCAAGTACACACCCTGCAAAGCCACGGCCGATCCCCGGTGCTTTGAGATGTCGCCAGACTGTCCGACAGCCGAAATCTCTGTAAGGATAAGTTTAGAAACGGCGAGGGGGAGGGGGAGGCTGTGGTGTGGTGTGGCATACCGGATGTCCCATAAATCCAGACTCCTCCCCCCTCTACAGGAAGTTGTAGAAAACTCTACGCAGTGAAACTTTCACAGATTAAAGTCCAATGTCTTGGGACATCTGACACCAAATTTCGGCATTATTCACCGGCTAACGGGGAAGTACGGGCGCAAAAACCAAAATTGGTCACCGCTAGTGGCCCTCGTGGAGGAGGACCTTTAGCAGCAGGAGCAGCTGATGGCCTCCTGCTTTAGGGCTCGTCAACCAACTTTGTTTCGATCTTTCTCATGCGTTCTAAAAACTACACTATTCGTTCCAAGGCCATTCAAAAGCTTAATTTGTCTTCCTCAAACCGATACAAGTCCGTCGAATTAGGTGCAGTCTAGCAAAAGGTGTAGCAGACAGAAGACTGCCAGTCATGAGAAATTGACCAATTTTGCGCTATGAGCCAAAATTCCCGTGTAAAGTGGTTTGCAATGCCGAAATTTGATGTCAGGCATTGATCTGTGAAAGTTCCACTGCGCAAAGTTTTTTTACAACCTGCTGTGGAATTGGGTTTTGGATTTGTGGGACACCCGGTAGATATGTAACGTCATGTTTGTCCTAGGATGAAGTCTAGCCGAACAGCTCAACAGCAGACAACAGAAGTTTGCCAATACAGCTGGATCGCTGGATCCACGACAGCAAGCCTGTCAACGTGGAGATCGTGCTGACGAATAGCGCTACTGGCTTCTTCCAAAGGGTGGCGGTGTTGCGAACCAGCCGCCTGAGCAGTCATCGCCTGAGGCGCAACTACGCCGCCGAGTGGGGATGGGTCTCGCCCAACCTCCTGCACATTCAAAACGCCATGTGAGAGACCATAAACCACGGCCACGCCCCTTTCAGATGTTGTCGATTCACTTCACAATGCGTTGCAGGGTATGGTATCGCTTCGAGAGCGCCTGAGTCGCATAGAATAGACCGCCAACGAGCAAGAAAGTCAAGGCTTGCAGTGCTTGTGATGCAGTGTGTAGTATCTGCCATCTTCCGCAACTGTTTGCCATCCACTATTGTGGTTATTCTTTACGCTGAATATTCAGAGCTGCGTTCTTTCGCCTGTAACATCCTCAAATGGACTTCCTGGAGTCCGGGCATGGGGAAACGATTCGTAATCGGGGTGATTACTGTAGCTCTAAAGATGCTGACAGCGAGTGGACCAAGTTGGTACGTTAGAAGTATGCTTCTGTCCAAAACGTTCACGCGGAGCAGAGCGCGCTCGGGCGCTCGAGTAGATTCCCAGGGTCCAGTTGAAAAGGCATGTCTCAGCGGCATTTTGGAAGCTCGTTATTAACGACAGGTGGCATTTTAATTGTGAAAATCTAGCCGTAGTACTGTAAGGCTCGCTTCGGTGTACTAGCTAAGCAAAATTTTCGTTTAGACGGCCATCGTGTTCGCCTTGCAACCAGCCTCCTCGAGTGGGTAACCACTGTTATCCACTAAGCAGCTGGGCACCCTGGTCTGGACGTTGGTGCAGTAGCCGGGGCTCCACGTACAGACGTTGTCCCCGGTGAGTCCTTCGCAGGCGCTTTGGTGGTCGGCCGGTCTATGGCGCAGTCGGCGTTTGGCGCGTTGCTGCACTCGCTCGCCGCGTCAACCTAAAGTCTGTTCCAAAATAAAGTGAACTGGGGTTTTTTTGCGGAAATCTTGCACCTAGTGTAAGGAATGTGACATCGCTTGGCAGCAGTCAATAGTGATACAAGTTCAGCTTTTGTGCGTGTTTATCGCGCGCTAATCATGCAACACGCACAGAAATTACGCTCCATGGAAAAAATCGACTTTTTTACAGCACAAGCGATTTTGCTCGTTCCAAGTGCAAATTGTTAAGTGACATGTCCTTAGCAATCGTACAAAGATTGGCGTTTCTAGCTTGACCTACTAAGAAGTTACAGCAATTCTCCCAACCCCTACTTTTTCAAATCCTTAAGAAATTTCAAGAAGTGCTGGAAAAAAGTGGCACTTTTTTATATCTCACAAGCGCATGGCCCGATGTTAATGATATTTGCACCACATGTGACATACATATGTAGGACACTTATAGGTACCCATGTTTCCAACAGGAGCCCAGTGGCTTGTCATGTTGTAGAGATATAGGCCGCCAAAATCGGACAGCGCAAGAAAGTGAACTGGGCGTGAACTGGCTACCCTGTGTGACTTTGGCCGCGGTTTGGTGAGTGCGCTGCTTAGGCACTGGCTTCCCTTACACTGTCACCAAATTTCGTTTGGATCGCTTGCATGACGCAAGAATTATAAGCAAAGCAATGCTCCCGCTTCCATTTGCAGGACTCGGCAAATTACAACAAAACTTCCAACCACTGCTGTTTGCGGCAGAAGAGTCGCATCACTTTCATTGCAACTCTATTCGACTGGTCTTCGTGGTCCTTCTAACAATGGCTTTTCAGATTTGTTTACTGGTTCAAATATTGTTCACTGATTTTCTTGCCCCCTCGATTGCGCCTTCAGATTTTGGCGGCCTACTTATATCTCTACAACATGACAAACCACTGGGCTCCTGTTGGAAACATGGGTACCTATAAGTGTCCTACATATGTTGTGCAAATATCATTAACATCGGGCCAGGCGTTTGTGAGATATAAAAAAGTGCCACTTTTTTCAGGGCTTTTTGAAATTTCTTAAGGATTTGAAAAAGTAGGGGTTGGCAGAATTGCTGTAGCTTCTTAGTAGGTCAAGCTAGAACCGCCAATCTTTGTACGATTACTAATGACATGTCACTTAACAATTTGCACCTGAAACGAGCAAAATCGCTTGTGCTGTGAAAAAGTCGATTTTTCCATGGAGCGTAATTTCTGTGCGTGTTGCGTGATTAGCGCGCGATAAACACGCACCAAAGCTGAACTTGTATCACTATCGACTGCTGCCAAGCGATGTCACATTCATTACACTAGGTGCAAGATTTCGGCAAAAAACCCCCAGTTCACTTTATTTTGGAACAGACTTTAGTCGCAAGTCTGCACGTCGGGTTGAGACGAATGGCAAGTTGAGCTTATGTAGCTCAGTTAAAATGGAAAATTGAGGCATAATTGGTCGCGTTGCATCGTGCATGAAGATCTGGCGACTTCCCAAAACTCTAAAACATCTCGCCTTTCGACGCTGGCTGACAATAACAAGATGCTCTTGTTCACCCTACTCTACACCAGCTACTTCACTTCGCTGCCTTCCGCAGTCACATCAGTCGAACCACAAGGGTGCCACTGCTTAATTCCATGACTGACGTCAGGGAAAAGCTGCTCAGCGGACAGATCCATATACGTACACACCTACATATAAGGACCACTCAGGCTACATCGTTGACTAGTTTCTACAAACCACATTGGGGACACAGAGTAATAGTTCACTGGTGCGTAAGGCCAAGAAAAGGGTAACCATTGTGAAGACGGCCCAATTCGATATGCAGACGCTCTGTGATGAGCCTGGCGTGGTCTTGCTGGCACACATTGGTCCCTTGGCCCAGGAACGCTTTGAGAGGGCCAACTGCGAGCTACTCATGTGAGCGGTTTATGTACATACTTGATTTGTTGTCGCGTTGTTAGCATGCAAATTCGTTACACCGCCGCCTTTGCATTTGTATAAACACCGCAAGTCGATGGCGGATATGCGCGAGAAGCACTACAAGACGCTAGTCAAAGTTACAGTACCCAACCAATTGACCTTCAGGCTCCCTCTTCCCAGGGTCATCAGCGCGAAATTTGCCGGTTTGGCCTATCGCAGGTCCTGGCCCCACAAAGAGAAGGTCAACACGATTCTGCTGCAGATAGCACTCTGGACAAAATCGACACACTCTGGGCCAGACGCTATGGAAGACGAGACATCAGTTTGTCTGGACAGAAGGCTTTTGCTGAGAGAACGGAGCTGAGCTTCAGAAGCCTTATCAGCCCAAGGTCCATAGACCTGAAAAGTTTCGTGCCTGCTATATGGTTTTGGCTGCTGGGTAGTGCGGCGTCGACTATGCTGTTGGCAGTGGAATTCAGTAATCACTTCATGTTGCTCTGGCTTAGGACTGTCGTCGATATTTCTGCGTGCTGACTTGAGTTCTTGTCGGGCTCAAGTGCACTATTTTGCGACATGGTGTGGCGATCTCCGCACGGCAGTTCGAACGCTGTGGTCTGTCACTACACTGTCAAATCTATCTTCTGTTTATTCTACACTGTCAAATCTTTTCTGCATTCTGACGACGCTTTTGGAGTCGGCTAACACTGAGTTGACATCGCCCAGTATCCGGCGGCAGCAGCTAGCAGGAGGGCGCCACTAATACCAAAAATCTTCCTTCTCCGTTTCCACTTGTGGGGCCTCGTGCGGGGCATTTGCCCTCTGTCGTACGCCTTCTGTGCCAAGGGGACCAGCGTCTTTCGAAGGAAAGTTAGCCAGTCGAAGTCTGGCGTCAACCAGACGTTCTGCTGCTCCGATGAAAACGCGTATATCTGGAAACATGGATCTGACAAGTCTCCACTGGATTCCAATTCGTAGCCCATCCAGTCGGGTTCGTCCTCCTTCGCAAAAGCATTGTGATAGTAAGCGATAGAGGAGTCTTGATCGTTGCTCAATAGGAAAGTCAAGTCCACAATGAGGCTGCCGTCCTCCGAGCACAGCGTGATGGCTGCAACCTCCTTATTGTTATGACTGCAATGGAAAGAGGGAAACAAGAGCCTTCATTGACGAGACTCGAATGTGTCAATTCTTGTTCAAGATGGCTCACTATGAGTTTATGTAGGCGCTCAGCCTCTCAAAAGCCTCCATGGTAGCCAGGCGGGACCCTCCTCTACCTTTGGAGCAGCAGGCAAAGTAGGCCTCCGCGAGGCCGTCAATCTCGAGGTTGCCTTGGGAAATCAAGCGGCGCCCATAGTCGAGCTCGTTTTTCAGCATCTTCCACTCGGACGGTGTCAGCTGAAGGTTGTCGTAATTGTGGTTGGTGAACCAGCGCTCTAGCGAGACGGAAGGAGAGAGCAGCTCTGGCTGCCTGCGGTGCTGTTGCGGCGGCGCTGACCTACAAGAGGTTACTTCTGGAATTGCATGTTTTTTCGCCGCGCCCCAGCGCGGCGAGTATACATGTAAGTGCAATCCAGACGTAAGTGCAATTTTCGCTGGAAAACGGCCGATCGCACCAACGTCGGATGGAAGTGCAATCGCGCAGCGCGCGGCGTTCCCCCGCATCCCGCCGCTTGTGTAGACGCGAAACCCCCCCCCCCCCCCGCAGCGCGCTAGGACGACCAGCCTCCCCCCCCCCTTCCCGCCGCTTGTGCGCGCTCTCTTTAGATGGAGCCGCAGGTGTGAACTCAGTTTTCAGTAAACTCTCTGTCTCTCACGAATAACAATCACAAATAGCCAAAAAGATGAAGCCGCAACTACACAGCACAACTAGCGGCCTGGGCGCGCGCCTTCGGCGCGCGCGGAGAAAAGCCCTGCGCGACATGCGACCAGCATGACATGCATGACATGACATGACCAGCATGACATGACATGCGACCAGCACCGTTTCAATGGACAGTGGCCCGGCCCACTCAATAGATGATGTGGCGCGATGATCAGTGGGTTCTTTCTTTGAGAACGATGCTGGTAGGGAGAGGGGGGGGGGGGGGGGCTTCGCGACTCGCGTACACAAGCGGCGGGAGGGGGGGGGGGGGAGGCTGGTCGTCCTAGCGCGCTGCGTGGGGGGGGGGGGGGGTTTCGCGTCTACACAAGCGGCGGGATGCGGGGGGACGCCGCGCGCTGCGTGATTGCACTTCCATCCGACGTTGGTGCAATCGGCCGTTTTCCAGCGAAAATTGCACTTACGCCTGGATTGCACTTCCAGCTACGACATATATACGGACGCTATTGTCTGTTCGTGTTTCTGTCTGTCTGTGTGTGTGTGTGTGTGTGTGTGTGTGTGTCTGTCTGTCTGTGTCACAAAACTAGACATGACGGTTAGTGCCACCCAATGGAGTCGAATGTGTAAGCGGCTAGTTCTCAGCCCTGCCCAGGGTTCACAACAGCGTCACGGCAGCGCGCACTTCTAACTGGAACTGGAGCACTCGAGGGATGCGTTGCAGCGTTGTTCGAGCACTTGTCTTGAGCGCGACACCGATTCCCACAACTTGTCTGCTCGAACGACTTGGACGACTTCGACAAGACGAGACGTGATGACTACAGACAAAGGTTGAAAGATATAGTTCATTCAAAGACAGACTACTGACAGAGATACTAGAATACAGACGAAATGTGCTAGACTATATACGCGCCAGAGGAACTTAAAGAATGCAGGGTATCTTAATGATGCCCTGCTTACATGCCCCGTATAGAAAAGCCTCCTTAGCCTAAATCGCCTTGTCTTCATTCAGCTCGAATGGTAGACGACCGAAGCTCGACCAGCGCCTACAGCTCGTACGACCAGCGCCACCTTGCTTGACGACCAGAAGACTTGACGACCAGAAGACTTGAGCAGGAAGCATCCTTAGCCTACTATCACGAATCACACGCGCAACGCGCCACGCGCCAATCTACCACTCCACCAAGACAGAGTATCTCTCTTTGCTTGTCAATGCTTGTCACTCTGTCCTCTCCTCCCTTTCAAGACGAAGGCCACTGTTCCCAGGACAGTCCCATTAGAATACTGTACCAACTATGCACTTCTCAAAGCAGAATCCATCCTTGTACCCAGGACAAGGGGATACGTCGAAACTGTTCTCAGGACAGCTGACGAAGCGCATGTACCCGGACAGCGGCGCTTAAGACAAGCAACAAATTCGAATTCTAGGAGAGATACATATGCGACGAGATACGCAGTACGCCCAGCGCAACCACTTACACGACACGGGAATCAATACACCCTGTACGCATCGTAACACGACCTGGGAAACGCGCAGCTGTCCTCTCTGCAGTGGGAGAACAGAGAACTCGAGTAGGGCCTTTGATCCTGACCCCAAACCCTATTCCTTGAACCACTCACGTTCTGCGCTGCCCTTAACGACTGTGTTCTCCAATTCCAGTGTGACGTGTCCCAATAGGATCTCTGATTCCAAGTCTGATGGAAGCTACGCCCCCAGACGGGAAACTGACACGAGAAGGACCCTGGGTAGCTGTGCATGCCAAATCCGTCCCGAGGATTACTGTACCTCTTATTCGGTCGCAAATTCTGTCTCTGTCCGCAGTTGGAAGCCCTGACTGGCTGACCAGTAAGCACCCTGTCATCTGCGTCAAAGGTCGAAGGCACTGTGGCCGACGGAAACGCTCTGCCGTCGCCATTCGACAAGCCAATTCCCACTTTCTCCATTAGATCATTTCCGATCAAAATATCGACAGGAAGATTGAAGCTGACTGGCGCCGTCACCTCGAATGGTGTCGCTTCGTTCTCTCGCGAACAATAGACGCCCTTTAGCTTCACAGAGCCAGTGCTCAAGAAAGTGGAACCATCGATGCCTGTCAACGAGAAATTCTGGTCCTGCGCGATCGAATCGGCGCTTCCGTTCTGTACCAACGACTCAACGACTCTAGGACTGACCGTTGTCGTGGTCGCACCAGAATCCAACACGGCAACCATGCTTCTCATCTGCCCGTTCTTGAATCGGCGCTTCAAATCCGGTGCAACCTGAGGCAAATCGTCAAAGAGAAAGTCAGTCGCTGGAATCAACTTCGACTCCTGATCACTCTGCTTCGACAACTGACACAACTCGTAAGACGACAGATCTCTAGCCGACATGACGAACGCCTTCCCGACCCATTCCTGAGGGAAGCCAGCCTGTGTCGTCAGCGACGGCTCTGAACTCGTTCTCTGCGAAGACGATGCAGTTTGATCAGACTGAACTGCCGAGTTCGAATTGATCGGGGCCTGAGGCTGCTCGTGCACCCAACGCGACGATTGCATGTTCTGAGCAACACCCGTCGGCCTAGACGGCTGCTGATTCGCCGGCGCCTGCGCCCTAATCGCGTCCTGTTTGAAACACTGGCTGTCTGTATGACCCAGAAACGGAGAGTATCCCTTATCTCGACAAAACGTGCACACCAGATTCCGACACTGAGACGCAACGTGCCCTTTCTGGCGGCAATGGAAGCACTCTCGGCCTGAGTCGGCGCCTCGATACAAAGGTCTATTCCCGACAAAGTCGTAGCGCCTTTCTTCCTGAGGCGGCGGTTGAAATCCCGGTCCAGCCGACATCTGTCGCGGCTCCTGAACCTGTTGCTGACCTTTCGAAGTTCTTTCCGAATTGGTCTTAGTGGCCAATTGCTTCATCTCGCGCTCGCTCTCCTTCTTAGCGGCGGTGGTGAAAACGCCCTCTACAGTCCACTCATCGTCCTCCAGAATAGCCTGATTCGCTGGTAGAAGCGACTGATGGACAACGAATGCCTGACAGGCTTCGTACCGAGCCTTGAACTTAGCATTCTCGCGATGGCAATTCTTGCCGCAAGGACACAAGTGACTTTCCACCTCTGGAACCGTCATCGCCTTTTCAGCTGTGCGGAACTCTCGTTCCATGATCGAACGCCACTGATGAACCGACTGATAGTTCTGCTGGCGCTGACCCCAAAGGGACGCCATCTTTGTGGTCCGAGTGCGTCTGTCCGCAAAATTGGTCGACAGTTGTTCGACGACCGTCTGATAGTCTGCCTTCGTCTCGTCTGACATCGACATGAAAAATTTCAGAGCATCGCCAGTCAACATCTCCAACAGGTACTTGCGTTTTACCGCCTGCGGATAAGTGTCGACAGCGATCCCAAACTCGACAAACCAATCGGCAAAATTGTCTCTATCCAGACCCGCAAACTTGGCCAAACTGGGTCTAGTGTATGCCAAAGTGTTCAATACCGTACCCAAGCCGTTCAAACTATCGGTGCCGACTGCGGTAGAAGAGAAGGGACCCGCCGAATCCGGCGCCCGTGTGTGATTCAGAATCGCCTCCAACTGACGACGCGACTCTTCCCTCTCTTCTCTGCGCTCGCGCTCAATTCTCTCCAACAATTCTCGCTGCCCACGCTCTCTAACCTCACGCTCCCTCTCTAACTCGCGTTCCTTCCTATCCAACACCAACTGCAACATCTCCTGCTGCTGGCGCTGCATCACCAACTGAGCCTCTTGTTGCTGGCGCTGCAACTGCGCAAAGATGCTCAACATCTGAGGATCACCCTCCTGGGACATCGCCTCGCCTCTCACTGTCTCGGACACGACACTCTCGCCGTCGCCGTCAACAGGATCCTCATCGCCATCTGACTCTGGCGGATTGCCACCTTCAGTGGGCTTCACTTTCTGAGCGCTCAACCTTCGCTCGTGACCTTCTCTCTCGATTTCCAGAAGGGACGGACTGACTCGACCGTACTCCACATTCTCAGCGAGCAGCAATTGATCCGTTGTCTTCCTCTTGCTGAGGGACACGAGAGAATTTGGGTTGTGACTCGAAAGATTCGGATCAGCCATCCTGGCTTAGCTCGCGTACGGTCTCTGGTCTGGTCAGTTTTCCGTCAATTTGGTTTACGACACGAAAGAGAGAGAAAGATGGAGAGAGCACTCAGTCCTCCTTACGTAAACCTCTCACAGCTGTGCACGTGACCTGTTCCCGGACAACGCACCAACTGTAAGCGGCTAGTTCTCAGCCCTGCCCAGGGTTCACAACAGCGTCACGGCAGCGTGCACTTCTAACTGGAACTGGAGCACTCGAGGGTTGCGTTGCAGCGTTGTTCGAGCACTTGTCTTGAGCGCGACACCGATTCCCACAACTTGTCTGCTCGAACGACTTGGACGACTTCGACAAGACGAGACGTGATGACTACAGACAAAGGTTGAAAGATATAGTTCATTCAAAGACAGACTACTGACAGAGATACTAGAATACAGACGAAATGTGCTAGACAGACGAAATGTGCTAGACTATATACGCGCCAGAGGAACTTAAAGAATGCAGGGTATCTTAATGATGCCCTGCTTAC
>JASAMZ010006138.1:0-12117 GCA_030248115.1 Linhomoeus sp. GSCO2_2 | reverse complement strand
TAATTCACCTCCTGCTTGGCCGGCTGAGCCTCTTCCCTGCTTTGCCCTGTCGCGCAAACAGCGATGCCTGTCCATTGCTGCGTGTCATGAATACGCTCCTCCACCGCGTCAAGTCCAGGGAAATGCTGCCGGAGGAATTAAAAGCGCAACATGCCATTTTAAAAGCGCCTCCTGCCATTTCCGAAGAGCGGCAAGCAAAAGCTGTCGTGGCAAATTAAAAGCGCTAGTTGCCATTTAAAAGCGCTTCGTGACTTTATTAAAAGCGCAAAGCGATTTATTAAAAGCGCCCAAAATCCCCACCCCTAATGTAATGCACGCAAGTATTTGCCGTAGACACTCCAATTCCCCCCCCCCCCCCACATCATCATCTTCAAGTCCACCTCACGCTCTCCATAGACAAGGGTAGGAGAGTGGCTCATTGGAGGATTACAGTACCTACAGTACGTTCCCTTCGTCAAACTACGACCAAAACAGTCTGAGATTCTTACGCAGAGCTGAGGTTATGTACCTCCAGCTGGTTGGTGCCGGCGGCGCCGTCATTGCCGGTATCCCGCTTGATGTTGTCCATCAGAAGCTTTGTCTCCAGTAGCGTCAACTGAAGAAGATAGAGCAGAACGACGGCCGTAGTCATCGCGACAGTCTTGTTCCGCTGGAAAGGTCGAATGTCGTCGTGAACCACCCTCGGTATGGTACAGACGGCTACTGGATCGTTGTAGTCTTCGTTGTAGAGGGCGAAGAGCGCCGTGTGCAACGCGGCGTCGGTCCAGGCGACGGCCAGAATGACTTTGAACCAGTTGCCCTTCAAAGTACTTTCCGAACGTGGTATTATTGTTGGAAATAGTCAACTCTTTGCTAGTTTGGCTGCTCATTCAGAATTATGAGTTCTCACCTGCTGGTGTCGCCTGTAGAAGAGGGGGAAGGCGACCGCCAGAAAGCGGTCGAGGGTCACTGCCAGTGTAAGACTGTAAGACGCCCGAGCGAAGAAGAACATCACTGACAGCCAACTGAGACACTGCCATTTGGGCGTGGCGCCGTCTCGCTCCAGCACAGTCAGCGCCACCCTGTAAGGAGCAGCCAAAAGCACAATGTAGCGCAGTGTTGCTGTGACTTATAACCAAGAGAGCCCAAGTGCTGGGGTTCTCCCGGCGTTACAAAGCCTAATGTGTGTGTGTGGGGTGGGGGGGGGGGGGGGGGGGGGGGGGGGGGGGGGGGGGGGGTGGGGGGTCTCGGTCGCCCCTTATAAAACACTCGGTGGCCGGTACGTACGTTCACTTGATGGGTGACAAGGCCACCATACCTGAAGGAGTCACGCAGGACCAGCGATGCCCCAACCATGAGGTCTGCAGTGGCCAAGTTGGCCAACAGCTTCCATGTGGTGGAGTGGAGCTTCTTGTGTCTCCAGATTACGACAACGACGAAAGCGTTGGTGACAACGACCGCGAGAAATACCACCGGCTCAATGCAGTGGAAGACAAAGTTGCTCCTGAGATACAGCTTGGAAGCGAGATCGGGATGAAAGCTGGCCTCTCTCGTAGCGTTCATCATTCGTCGTGGATTTCACGTTGAACGAGCGACTGCTTTCAAATCCCCTGGCTCACCAAACAGTCAAGTGGCTGGCACGATGCCTACGGCAGGACGGCGAAATCAATCTTGACGAGATCTGTTGGGACTTCGCGCTCGTTTGTGTATCATGTATGCTGTGTGGCCCGCTACCCAGTCAAATTCATTGGCAACCGCTAATGAGGTGACAAATGCCCAAGAGAGAAAGGCACTCACTTGGCGAACTATCAGATTGCTCACAGTCACAGCGAGACGTGGGCGCTACCCAGGCAGATCCAGTGGCAACCGCTAATAGGGTGGCAACTGCCCGTCCTGGACCAATTTATTTCGCTCGACCCCAGCCGAGCGAACCGAACCGCGATCAGGTAAACTCGTCCAGGACAACTCTCGCACGGGACAACTCGCCACAATGCCATCTCGCCCCAGAGACAACTCGCCGTCGCTGAGCAACCTACTGTAGCAAAGTCGTCGCTGAAAGACACTTCAAACATCGGCGGGGGCAAGTTGATGGGGACGACTGCCCCACCCGAGCGAACCCTATCAAGAGCTCGGCGTGCGTACGTACGTGTACTAACGTCACGGCTCGCTCGTCTGACGTCGTAGATGGGAGTTCGAGATATCGTCGGGTAGCCTGCTGACTCCTCCCGCCGCCTGAGTTTTCGAAACCTAAATGTTTTCAAAATCGCGCGCCACAGTATACCAAAGGGGGGTCCATTTTAAGTCAAAAGTTGACCGCACCTATCCAAATCGCACATCAAAATGAAGCGCTCGAGCTCCTGAGCACGAATCCGACAACAAAAAGTTTCAAACAAATGCCATGACAGACGAAGTCAGTTGGGAATTCGCCTGTATTTGTGGAACTATTCTGTGTGGCGCTCTACCCATCCAGATTCAGTGGCAACCGCTAATGAGGTGCCAAATGCCCAAGGGAGACGGGTGCAGAATTGGCGAAACTAGGTACATGTATCAGCTCACTCACAGCGATAACAGATGGGTTACAAGCACAACTCTTCCCGCGAGTTACAGTTCTGGACCAATTCACTGTTGCAACAAGTGCACGCTGCCCACACTGTGCACTCGCTACCTACAGGAAAGTAAACGATTTCAACAACGTCAAAGGCGACACTTGGATTGTATCACTGCTGGTTGCCATGAAAAAAAAACTAACATAGAGTTTCGATCGCCGTCATGTGACATAATTGCGCACGCTGCAATGCCACTGAATCTATAGCCCAATAACGAAGCGAACTATTGATATCCAAACTATCAAGTTTGGACAAAACGACTAAAATATCCTCGATGTGTGCCCCAGTGTCCCTTTCCGTTTGCGCACAGTTAACTATGCTCCTTAGCCTCAGTTGTGCACATTGTACATCGGCTCTTGCGTCGCCTATTCATGCTCATGGTGAGTCCCATCCACGGTAGCCTGAGACTGCGATCGGCTGTGGGCCTCGATTTCGGCATCGCTGACCGGCGTGTAGGGATGACTGACTCTTCTCTCCGACTGACGCTGAGTGGAAGCGATTCCCGTCAAAGTGTCGTCGCTGGCGGCGTCGTCGTCGTCGTTGTGGCCGTTTTCCAACTCGACCTCTCTAGGAGGACCGTTCTTGGACTCGATCAGGTAGGTGGCGATCTGGCGGTCGTCGTCCGGCTTCAAATGGAGAAGGAATCATTTTGAGTTTTCAGTGGTTTGTGATGGTAACAAACATACACACCTTCAGTTGGCACGGCTCATGCTGCGACAACTCGAAGAGATTCGAATGCAAATCTTCTAGCTGCGATTTGGTCGCTTCGCTGACTTTGACTTTCATGGGCTGAAACGGGTGAGTGATTATCATTAGTTGTGTTGCATAGACAGTGTCACACAAAGACGCACCACTCCGGCGCTTTCCATCTTGTTGGCGACTGCGACGGTTTCTCCAAACAGACAGTAGCGGGGCATTTTCAAGCCCACCACCCCTGCCACAACGCTGCCGCTGTGGACGCCTGAAATCGCGTACTACGTCAGAGTGCGCAAATATGAATTGCTCCAATTATGTGAATCAACAGATACCTGCCCTAATCCGAATGTCCTTGCTCTCCAGGCCGCCCACGTGCGATAGATGTTCGAGTGAGTCAACCAGCGCCATTGCGCAGTCGCAGACCAGTTCCGCGTGGTAGGGGGTCCGTCGCGGGGCGCCGCCGACCACGACATAGGCGTCGCCAATGGTCTCCACCTGAAATTGTGATTAATTGCAATTTTGCTGCAGTCGCCAATTTTCGATCAATCGCAATTTGTTAGGTATCGTATTTCATTCCTTAAGTCGGAATTATAATTTGACGATTTCAGACACCTTGTAGACGCCGTGTCGCTCGATGAGAGCGTCGAAGGTGGAGTACATGTGGTTGAGGAAGTCCACGACCTCCATTGGCTGCATGCCGCTGCAGATGGTCGTGAAACCCACCACGTCCGTAAACAACACCGTCACAGATTGGAAGTCCTGAACGAACGCAGGTATGTACGTAGTTGAATGTACATGTAGATACCGTAAATACTCCAATAAGCCACCCTCTTGGCCATGGCACCAGAGGAGGAAGCAGATAGGGGAAGGGGAGGGGGGGGGGGGGAGGCTTCTTGGCGTACTTACGGTAATCATGACTGCACAGTTTATGGAGACCGCATTACTTCGCAAGTGTTGACGGCGGATTCCCCCTTGCGAAGTTGGTCGGCGACCGTCTTCGGCAGCAGCTGGTAGAGCAGGTCGTCCGTTCGCCTCCGTTCGGCCTTCAGAACCTTCATGCTCTCCTTCAGCTTGAGACTCTTCTCGGCCTCCTGCAACAGTTTGTCAAGATTGCGTTCGCCCGGGATTATACACAGTAACCTGATCGAGGAGCATCTTCAGCTCGGCCGCCTGCTGCGTGCTGGCCAGCACCAGGTCCCGGCTGGAGTCGTGCATGGCGAAGTCGTTGAGGTACAGGCCGCTGCTGTGCATCTGCTTCAGGTCAAGCATTCTGCAAGTGGAGAAGACGCGTATTTGGATACTGTAGCTCAAGTGGTGCACCACTTACGCAGGGATGCCGAGGAAGCAGATGGACTCCCACTCCTCCATGTACATCATGGGCCCCTTGAGGGTCAGGTAGCGACGCTTCTCCTCGTCCGGCATTCGACGACGCTCCTCTTGAACTGAAAGTGACGCTAGTTCTCTTGGGGTTCAACCAATTGTCATAGTTAGGCCACTACTACCCTCATGAGGTGCTTCAGATGTAGCGACTGCAGATGTTGCTCACGTTCTGAGGCGTCCGCCGCAGCGCTAAAGTGGTTGTAAGTTCCATCGTCCCAGATCGGGTCGACCGACGTCATTTCGAAGATGTTGTTCGAGTGGAGCATGATCTAAACTTTTTAGGAGCACACATTTCAGATTGCACAATTGTTTGAATTTCAAACAAACCTCCTCCCATCTGAAGCGAATGAAGGGTCTTAGCAAGACGTACTCCTGGGTAATCTTCTTGCCGATCAACTTAGGCGTAATTCGCAAGAGCGCCATTCCAATGTTGCGAATCCTCATTCCTCGGTTGAAGACGATTATGAATGGGAAAATGTCGAAGAATATATCGGAGGTGATTTTCACTTGGCTGCGAATGAAGTCAGCTCTTTCCTGGCTGACCGCGTCCGCGTTCTGAGTTATGAAGAATGCAGTAGAATTCAAAGGTATTTCTGCAGGTATAGACAATTATGTACCGTGCCTTCTTATAGCTGAAGTTCTTGAAGTGCAAGCGCAGAATGGCGTGCTCCATGTTGTTTTCGTTCTCGTAGTCCAGAACTTCGATTTTGACATCGGTGTCGTACAGGGTCTTTGCAATGCTCTTGATGATTCCTTTCATGTAGTTGAGAAAGCCCCGTCGCTTGCTCCTGGATTGAAGTTGAATTTGTAATCAACGTATACTAGCCGTTCCTTCCTGTTGCAGAAGAATTCCTGAGATCTGAATAGCATGGAATGTAGTCGTCAATGGCCGTAATGTCCTGTTGCATGATCTGTCCTGTTCAAGGTCTGTCCGTTGCAATGTCTGTCCTTTTGTGAGCCAACGGCGCTGGTCGCCTCGCACGCGCGCCGCAACGTCCGTACTGTTCATTGTCAAGGTCTGACCTGTTGCAAGTTTTGCCCTGTTGAAGGGTTTGTCCTATTGCAGGGTATGTCCTGCTGAAAGATCTGTCCTGTTACAAGATGTGTCCTGTTGCAAGGTCTGTCCTGTTGCAAGATCTGTCCTGTTGAAAGATCTGTCCTGTTGCAAGATGTGTCCTGTTGCATGATCTGTCCTGTTCAAGGTCTGTCCGTTGAAAGGTCTGTCCTGTTGCAACCCAACGGTGCTGGTCGCCTCGCGCGACCATCCTGTTGCCACGTCTGTCCTGTTGCAAGATCTGTCCTGTTGCAAAATCTGTCCTGTTGCAGGGTCTGTCCCGTTGCAAGATTTGTCCTGTTGCAAGATTTGTCCTGTTGCAAGGTCTGTCCTGGTGCACGATCTGTCCTGTTGCAAGATGTGTCCTGTTGCATGATCTGTCCTGTTCAAGGTCTGTCCTGTTGCAAAATCTGTCCTGTTGCAGGGTCTGTCCTGTTGCAAGATCTGTCCTGTTGAAAGATCTGTCCTGCTGCATGATCTGTCCTGTTGCAGGGTCTGTCCTGTTGCAGGGTCTGTCCTGTTGCATGATCTGTCCTGTTGCAAAATCTGTCCTGTTGCAGGGTCTGTCCTGTTGCAAGATTTGTCCTGTTGCAAGATCTGTCCTGTTGCAAGATTTGTCCTGTTGCAAGATTTGTCCTGTTGCAAGGTCTGTCCTGTTGCACGATCTGTCCTGTTGCAAGATGTGTCCTGTTGCAAAATCTGTCCTGTTGCAGGTCTGTCCTGTTGCGAGCCAATGGCGCTGGTCGCCTCGCGCGACCATCCTGTTGCAACGTCTGTACTGTTGCAACATTTGTCCTGTTGCAGAAAGTCTGTCCTGTTGCAAGCCAACAGCGCTGACTGCCTCGCGAACGCGCCGTACAAAGCGCCGCGCAAAACAAATGATAGAAAGCGGGCAGATTTTCCGGTTGCAAGATCTGTCCTGTTGCAAGATTTGTCCTGTTGCAAAATCTGTCCTGTTGCAAAGGTTTGTCCTGTTGCGAGCCAACGGCGCTGGTCGCCTCGCGCGACGATCCTGTTGCAACGTCTGTACTGTTGCAGCGCCTTGTTGCAGAAAGTCTGTCCTGTTGCAAGCTAATGGCGCTGACTGCCTCGCGAACGCGCCGTACAAAGCGGCGCGCAAAACAAATGCTAGAGAGCAGGCCGATCGTCCTGTTGCAAGATCTGTCCTGTTGTAAGCGAAATAGTCGCTGAAGCGGCTTGAATTGCCTGCTCGAGCATTGTCGTACTGTTCGGCTCTGTTGCAATTGCACATTGCAAGGTTCTCTGTTGTACCGCGCACTGCCGCACTGTTCGCTTTTGCAAGGCTCTGCTACAGTGCATTGCCGTACTGTTCAGGCAAAGCCTGCGTTGAAGGCAGGCAGCAACATGCGACGCTGGCCGCGCAGCGATTGATTCTCTGCGGTCGATCGATCGAAGCGAGCGAGCTTCTCTGCGGGACGCCGCTGGCGTCCTGCTGGCTTCCTAGCGCGTGCGTGCTGAAGCGTCGCGTGGCGAAGTGCTAGCGAGGCAAGCGCATGCTGAAGCGTCGCGTGGCGAAGTGCTAGGGAGGCAAGCGTACTCAGACGGACAGACAGACAAAAGGCCTAGCTAGCATAGTAATGTAGACTAGCCGTTCCTTCCTGTTGCAGAAGAATTTGTGTGATCTGAATAGCACGTAATGTAGTCGTCAATGGCCGTAATGTCCTGTTGCATAATCTGTCCTGTTCAAGGTCTGTCCGTTGCAAGATCTGTCCTGTTGTGAGCCAACGGCGGTGGTCGCCTCGTGCGCGCGCCGCAACGTCCGTCCTGTTCATTGTCAAGGTCTGACCTGTTGCAAGATTTGTCCTGTTGCAAAATCTGTCCTGTTGCAGAAGGTCTGTCCTGTTGCGACCCAACGGTGCTGTCCTGTTGGAAGATCTGTCCTGTTGCAAGAATTGTCCTGTTGCAAGATTTGTCCTGTTGCAAAATCTGTCCTGTTGCAACATTTGTCCTGTTGCAAGATTTGTCCTGTTGCAAAATCTGTCCTGTTGCAAGATTTGTCCTGTTGCAAGGTCTGTCCTGTTGCAAGATCTGCCCTGTTGCAAGGTCTGTCCTGTTGCAAGATTTGTCCTGTTGCAAGATTTGTCCTGTTGCAAGATCTGTCCTGTTGCAAGATCTGTCCTGTTGCAAGATCTGTCCTGTTGCAAGATTTGTCCTGTTGCAAAATCTGTCCTGTTGCAAGGTCTGTCCTGTTGCAAGATCTGTCCTGTTGCAAGGTCTGTCCTGTTGCAAGGTCTGTCCTGTTGCAAGATCTGTCCTGTTGCAAGATCTGTCCTGTTGCAAGATCTGTCCTGTTGCAAAATCTGTCCTGTTGCAAGATTTGTCCTGTTGCAAGATTTGTCCTGTTGCAAGATCTGTCCTGTTGCAAGATCTGTCCTGCTGCAAAATCTGTCCTGTTGCAAAATCTGTCCTGTTGCAAGATCTGTCCTGTTGCAAGATTTGTCCTGTTGCAAAATCTGTCCTGTAGGTTGCAAGATTTGTCCTGTTGCAAAATCTGTCCTGTTGCAAGGTCTGTCCTGTTGCTCCTGTTGCAAAATCTGTCCTGTTGCAGAAGGTCTGTCCTATTGCGGGCCAATGGCACTGGTCGCCTCGCGCGACCATCCTGTTGCAACGTCTGTACTGTTGCAACATTTGTCCTGTTGCAGAAAGTCTGTCCTGTTGCACGCCGACAGCGCTGACTGCCTCGCGAACGCGCCGTACAAAGCGCCGCGCAAAACAAATGATAGAGAGCGGGCAGATTTTCCTGTTGCAAAATCTGTCCTGTTGCAACATCTGTCCTGTTGCAAAATCAGGCCTGTTGCGAGCCAATGGCACTGGTCGCCTCGCGCGACCATCCTGTTGCAACGTCTGTACTGTTGCAAGATTTGTACTGTTGCAGAAAGTCTCTCCTGTTGCAAGCCAACGGCGCTGACTGCCTCGCGAACGCGCCGTACAAAGCGCCGCGCAAAACAAATGGTAGAGAGCCGCCAGATCCAATGCGAGCTAAGGGGAGCGACCCTGATTGAGCGGCGACGGTGCCTTGCCATACTGTTCAGGCGATGCCTGCGTTGAAGGCAGGCAGCAACAGGCGGCGCTGGCCGTGCAGCGATTGATTGCCGCCGCTGGCGTCCCGCTGGCGTCTAGGCGCGCGCGTGCTGAAGCGTCGCGTGGCGAAGTGCTAGCGAGGCAAGCGCATGCTGAAGCGTCGCGTGGCGAAGTGCTAGGGAGGCAAGCGTGGACGGACAGACAGACGGACAGACACTACACCTAGCTAGCATAGTAATGTAGACTAGTGCCTTTAGCCCGTAGGTGATACTGTATACTCTACAGCCGAACGCCTATGGAAACAGAGGCACATTTATTGACCTATGGAAAACTGCCACTGTTCACAACCACACAGCCACACAGCAATGCTCACATCAGCCCGCAGGAGATTCAGATAGATCTAAGGCCGTTTGATGCTGTGCCCCTGCCAGTGCCTGAATTTATGGTTGCCCCAGCGTCCATGCCTCAGAATACACTGATTCAACCCACCGACATTTGTGCTTAGCCAATAGGTGTTTTCAGGTTTATCTAAAGTTGTTTGAGAAACTGCCCCTGCCAGTGCCTGCATTTACTGTCGCACCTGCTCCCATGCCTTTAAATATACCTCAGAGTCTGCAGTGAATGGAGCGACAACTCTGCAGTCTGCAGCGACAACTCTGCAGTGAATGGTGACATGACAGTGTGGAATTTCCACAAAAGTGGCATGCAGTCGCTTCTTAGTGCTCAGAAATGTACTGTGCAGCCGATATTTTCACGAATTTTGTGGAATTTAGACATCGGCCAATGTCCACAATAGGAGATGCAAAACTACAGAGGACGACGATTTTTGGCACTCCTCCCCTCCAAAAGGGAGGAGTGCTATAGTGATGGTGCGGATTCTGTGTAAATTCAAACGCTCATAAGTCGAGCTAGAGTTGGCCGATCTTGGCAAATTTTTTGTTATTCGATAGGTCTCTGGATGGAAAAACCTGCATCGGGGGTCTCGACTTCCGTACGGGACCCGATTTTTGGCAAGTTGCCAAAAACCCGGTTTTTCGGCCTCCGACGAACTTTGGACGCTTAGAATAGTGTTCTGGTAGAACGGAGGAAGACGAGCTTTGGGCCGAATATGTAAAAGACATTGGGCTATTCGATGGTGGGGGCGCCGTCGGGCTGGGTCCGGGCCTGCCCGGGCCGGGTAGCAAAAACCGGGTTTTTCGACCCAAAAGTAGGGTTCCGTCTCCCGCTCGACATTTTTTTGTTTTGCTAGATAGGGGTCTGTTATTTTCTGGATTTAAAGAACTCGGATAGCTGCATCCCGAATCGTCGCCAGAATCCCGGTCGGATGTCTTACGGGTCTGGAAATCCGGTGCAAACTTGGGTTCCGGGTCTCTGAGTGAAACTTCGGGCAGGCGTAACTTTTGCTAGGGTGGCCTTATTGAGATGCGAATAACACCATTGGATAGAGCTCGGCGTGCTCTACAACTATGTAATAGACCACTTTTTTCGGAATGGTCAAATTTTGAGTGAAAATTGAAAAAAATCGATTTTTGGGTCGAAATTCGAAATAGTCGCGTTTCGCATTTTTTGCTGCGCTATTCGATCTCGGCGATATTTGGTGATTTTTTAGGCCGCATAAATAGAATTTTGGAGTTAGGAGTACAGCTTTGGGTGGGGTACATTTTTGGGTGAAATTTCGATTTTTTTGACAAATTTTCGGTATTTCGGTGCAAAGTGGAGTCAGTTCAGATATTTCGGTGTCAGTTGAACTTTCACGTGATAGAGCATCAAAAGATACGTTGTTTTTGTCATGAGCACTTTTTTCGTCCGACGCGTATTTTGGCGGGAAATTTGAATTCAAAATTTTGGCTGCCCGATTTGTCCAGGGCACCTACCGTGTAAGTACTCGATTCCGGCTTTTCGGGGACGCTGATCACGAATTTGACGTTGTCTTTTCGTTTTGAGATGTGTGGGACCATTTTTGAAGAATATGCTTGCCACCATATGTGCCCTCAAGTGGAAAACCTGGTTGTGTCAGTTCAGCCGAACCTAGGTGTTCTGTATGCCAAATGTGGGGGTACTTGAGGGTCAAAATTCCGAATTTGCTGTTAATTGTGCGATCAGAATGACCACTAAGCCACACTGACATGCCTCGTTGATCCATGGGCAGCATGACTCAACTGCCGAAATTCTTCTGAAAGAGGGGAGGAGTGCCCCGAGGGGCTCTGCCCCCGTCTACTAATCTTGTTAAAAGAGACTTGTTAGCCCTTTCGGTACTACATATTCTCGTAGATATCGTGACCCCTCTCCAATAATCGACCCCTCCAATATGTGAACCTACTGTAGTGTCTGTCTCACAACAGATGCTTCTCAATGAGTCGCGCAACAAACTTCGAATCTGCATGTTTGGCATGGAATAGTGGCTGAAAGGGACGCTTGACGACACGATATAACTACCAGGCCGCTTATTGGAAGCCTTGCGTACCATGCGAGTCCGGATACAGCTCCTGTAGCGCGGGGAAAATGCCCCCCAGGCATATTGGGACACCCTCTGGGCACTTGAAGGCCAACAAATCCGCAAAATCCGGGTACTCTTCCACCGTCACCAGCTTATGGGTCAGGCCGCTCTCGTGGGCGTGGTACAACAGAGAATTGACTATGAAGTCGCTGCCAAAGACGTTGACCATCCGTTGCTCGTCCCCTGGCTCGCTGTCCGTCTGCAGGGGCTCAGGCTCGAAGGGGGTCACCTTGTCGGAGCCCACCACTCTGGAATACGAGCGGTGAACGATGGATTGGAATGGAAGGTACTTCCGTCGGCTACTGTAATACAATAATAACGCCCCCCCCCCCCTCCACGTCGATATTGAGAGCAAGGCGCCGAGGTTTGGGAAGGGGGGGGGCTTATTGGCGCATTTACGGTAACTTGTTTTGAAATCGTTATCGGCTAACGACGTGTAATTGCGACTGATCGGTGATTACTTCGATCACTCGGTATCAATACAGTAAGGCCGCAGCGGCTTGACTCAACAGAGGAACTGATTGGGTGTAATTTCCTATGGAAGCGCGTCTATGGGGGTGCAACCACCCTTCGCATTGTGCACAGCTAGACTCAACGATTCTAACTGAACTCCGTTCAGCCCGTTGTCGTTCTACCACCGTACCTGACTTCTCCTCTGTGGAAGGTCTCCACTCTCTCGGGCATGATATCGGGGTCAGCCACCATGGAGTAGTCGGCCACTATTCCCTCCACCACTTCCAGAGTCACGGGGAAGGTCTCCAGCAGACCGTTGACATTGGTGTTGATGTACCTGGGATACGGCATTGGCTACCGTAACCGCACAGTACAGTACAGTAAAACAGTAACAGTAAATAAGTTAAACA
>JASAMZ010006136.1:0-12506 GCA_030248115.1 Linhomoeus sp. GSCO2_2 | reverse complement strand
GTATACGGCCTTACCTTTCTGCGTTCAAATTAGTACATAAGCCAAAATGTCGGCCATTTTTTTATCGGGGCCTACGACCGCAATACTTAACCGATCTCTGTGATTTTTTAACATAATAAATGCGGTTCGTGGGCGGTTCTAACGCGCCATAAACCACTGCCCTAGCTAGTACCGTTCGCGAGAACGAGGCCGAAAACCTGGCAATTAGATGAAGATTGGTTAATTTTTCGACAGTTTTTATTTAATATCTCGGGAACCACTTGACCGATCTGTCTAAAATTTTAGCACGATACTTCTTGTTACTATGAACAACAATGGTGAAAAGTTCAGCCCGATCGGTTAAGTATACCTATATGACGTAGTACTACTAACCCCTAGTCCCCGGGGGCGCACTGGCCCCCGGCTGAACAAATTGGGTTGAGCCCTGACGCGCTCAACCCGATCATATTATAGAAATGCCATTTTTGCGCTCCCTTTGACGGCGACGTGTTAAAAGCAGGAGAAACATTGCTTTTGGCATTTTTGGTACCGGGTTACTGTATATCCCGCGAAAGTCGAACTTTTGAGGGCAATCGTTTCTTGTCGACGCCCGCATGCTTCGATCTTCTTGTACCTAGTTGCGATTGTGACTTCGGCCTACCGTAACCCTCAGCCTAGCTAACTCAGTGTGTTTAGAAGGATCCAATGCGTTCAGGGCGCACTGGGCCGTCCACTCGAACCCCCAGTCGTCGACTCTCTTCCTGGGGCTGGACGTGACCCACCCTCCCCCCCACGACCACAACGGCCTTCCCTCCATCGCCGCCGTCGTCGGCAACGTGGATCTCGCGGCCACCAAATACGCCGCCTCGATCAAGGTGAGGAAGGGGAGAACTGTGGATTGCACAGCGTCTTTTGATTACGAGCAGGCAAGGTGTGAAACTAAAGTCCATTCAAGAAAGGCGTGCACTGGGTAGTCTTTCGAGTCTGCAGACTTTGTGCTTTGCGAAACCCCAATGATTTATACATCGTTGGATACCCCTGTCGGAGTGTGTTGGCGCGGTGCGTGTTTGGCCATAATCACGCAACACGCACCAGTTTGAGGCGCACATGAAAAATGCGAGGTTTTGTACAGGGTGGGCGATTTTGAAAATTTTAACACCAGTTGTACCCCAAGGTGTCCTGATGTCATATTTCAAATTTCAGCAAAATCGGTTGACTACAGCGTTAGTTATGGCCTGCCGCGTGCACCCTACTTTGGCCCAAAATGGCCACAATCGCCGAAATCGGCCAAAAAGGGTACACTTTTTAATAACTCGCGAGAGAAGTGGTGAAATTTCTTGAAACTTCCTACGTGTGAACTAGGATCAATTGTCAACACAATGGAACAAACCCCATCTAATTCGGTTGCGACACGCTCGAATACGACTCAATCAAAGAGACCCTACTTTTGGCCGAAACGACGCTTTTCGGCCTGCTGGACGGCCTCGATCCGCAATCCAGCCGAAAAGCGTTGTTTCGGTCAAAAGTAGGGTCTTTTTGATTGAATCGTATTCGAGCGTGTCGCAACCGAATTAGATGGGGTTTGTTCCATCAGTAGACAATTGATCCTAGTTCACACGTAGAACGTTTAAAGAACTTTTACCATTTTCTCCCTTGAGTTATTAAAAAAGTGTACCCTTTTTGGCCGATTTCGGCGATTTTGGCCATTTTGGGCCAAAGTACATACAATTGTAGGGTGCACGCGGCAGGCCATCACTAATGCTGTAGTCATCCGATTTCGCTGAAATTTGAAATATGATATGAGGACACCTTGCAGAGCAACTGGTGTAAAAATCATCAAAATCGACCATTCTGTACAAAATCTCGATTTTTTCATGTGCGTCTCAAACCGGTGCGTGTTGCGTGATCATGACCAAACACGCACCGCGCCAACACACTCCAACAGGGGTATCCAACGATGCATAAATCATTGGGGTATGATGTATCCCAAAGCACAAAGTCTGCAGACTCGAAAGACTACCCAGTGCACGCCTTTCTTGAATGGACTTTAGTGAGCCGGTGTGCGCGGAGCGAAGCTTTCTTTTCCACCTTTGGACCACAGTGTGTATGTGGAGACAGTCCAGTTTTCGGGCTACTGATGAGTCATTTCCAATTTCAGATCCAGCGTCAGCGCAAGGAGGCTGTGATCTACGTGCAGGACACGGTGAAGGAGCGCATCCACCAGTACTACCGGTGCACCAAGATCAAGCCGGTCCGCATCGTCGTCTTCCGCGACGGAGTCGGCGAGAGCCAGTTTGGAGAGGTGCGCGATGATTTGAGTTTCGATTTAAATTCAAAGTCGACGCGCGTCGGTAGAGTCATGACTGTTGAGCCGCTCGAGTTCGGAAGTGTGCGAAAAGTTTTTTATGGGAAAAGTTTGGTGCGGTCTGTTAAAGTTATAGCAAGCCTTCCAAAATCCACAACAAAATACCATAAACATGATTTGCCATGGCAAAATGTATCAAAACCTTCCACAAGTCGCTAATCTTGCTCACATACCCTGAAGAAAGTGGTCCACTTTCAAAACGATTTTAAACAAATTTCGTTTTGATATGTGTCGCACACTGTTTGCCTGCTAGGTGGCCACTTCCACCGCTTTCAGGTGCTGCGCGAGGAGATGCAGAGTGTGCGCAACGCCTGCCAGTTGCTCTCGTCCGACTACCGGCCAGCGATCACCTTCATCATCGTCCAGAAGCGCCACCACACCCGCTTCTTCCCCCAGAACCCCCGTGACGCGGCCGGCCGCTGCGGCAACGTGCCCCCGGGCACCATTATGGACAGGGCCGTGACCCACCCCAAGAAGTTCGACTACTACCTCTGCTCGCACATGGGCGCCCTGGTGAGTGGTTATGACAACCTGGTTTGGATGAATGTGATAGGGGCGAGTGTAAAAGCTTCTACGAACCTTGTGGGTTTGAAGAATGTGGAAACGGTATGGATTGTAGAGATTCGGAACGCTACGCATTGTAAGATTCACCAGAATCATTTTTTCGCCGCGCCTCAGCGCGGCGAGGTGTACATATACAAAAAGATACGGATGACAATGTCTGTCTGTCTGTCTGTCTGTCTGTCTGTGTGTCCGTTCGTGGCACCGAAGTAAAATATGTGGCATATGTGGTCAAGTAGAGTCGAGGTCGCTGAGTACGGATCCGATGTCCGTTTCTGTTGCTAATTTCGCATTTTCGAGATGCTGTACAGACAACCGTATCGTGAGGATAGCATAGCTGCACTTGGTATGAAGGCACACGTTTTCAAGATACCTTCTCTAGATACGGCTAATTACGCGAATAAAATTCACTATACTGTTCACCAAGATTTGACAGACACAAAGTATGCATAGGTTGAACTTTTTACACACACAGCTTGTTAACGGTGTGAAACATTACTGCCCCACAAGATTTGCCCAGCGTAGCGTTGTTATTCTACTCCTATCAGTAGCGGATCCCAAGGAGGGGGGGGGGGGGGGGGGTGGTTGTGCGTCCAACCCCCCCCCCCCCCCCCACCCGGCAGTGACTAAAAACCGAACAGCCGAACAGGAGCCGAACAACCGAACAGCCGAACAGTTATCGTAATCTATCGAATTGACAACAAAGTCTAGCTTTGAAATTCTCTGTAAAATTTGCACACACCGATATTTCTGTGCTGCGCCGAGTGCATAGAAACGATTTTGCATGCCACTTGTCCTCATAAATTGAAACAAAATACAAATTTAATTTTTTGTGAGCTGCACCACGTCCAACTCCTTCACCAATTAAAATTCGTGTAACGCCACCGTTATTGCTTTGTGGAAAGTAGATGCCAGTCGGTTTTGTGTTGCAGCAGGGCGTCCTTTCTTCAGAGTCATCGTCAAATTCCATGCAATATGAATTTTACCCGATGGAATTTGTTAACTTTTTTCTTCCACAAACTGTTAACTGACTTGTGGTGCTTGGGATTGGCTTTGAGAGTACATACAGTATGTAGCTCCTGAAGCGTCAACTATATACAACCACTGTTTTACGAAACAAATCAGCAACTAACCCTGTATGTCCACCTGTGTCTTGCAATAGATTTGAGCTTTAAAGAACAATTTTTATACTCCACAAAAAAGTGTGGAGTATATAGCGTTTGTGCGCGAAACGCAGAAAATTACAGTCAACGGCGTTCGCGCGTGAAGCGACCGATTTGCAAACGGTCTTTTGCGTTGGGTAGGCCTAGTGGGTGGGCAACCTGCACGACAAATGGGGTCACGCTGCGGGACTCCGTTGGCGGCAAATTCAAAAATTTAAATTTTCAAAGTACTGAAAACGGGTTACACAGGGTAGAACTCAAAAAAGTTGCATATAATGGTATATACTATCTTTTGATATGTTGTAGCCCTCGATAGTGCCGAACACGCAAACAAGCTTAGAGTAAAAACGGGGAACCCGATGGAGATTGATTGGTATTGCACAGTGTTTCGTGCATTTGAGGAGTATATTCCATAGTGTGTCGTAATAGAAAGTTGAGCATTTCTTCGGGGAGTTTCGCCGCAGTTACTCGAGTTTCCAAAGAAAGTTTGTCCATATTTGGGCAATCGATGCCTGTAAGGCGCATTGGTGGGTACTGATCCATAAATGGATCAGGAATGTTCGCCGCAGGTTCACTTTGGAATGAAGAGGGTCTAAATGGGACGACGCCCTTTTCTTTCGGGTCACAAATACGGACGGTTACAGTACCGTTGTTGTAGATTGCAGAACCGCACAGTAACCGTAATTGCCACATTCCGTTTTAGATAGAATAGGTGGCGAAAACAACCGTTGCCCGACACATCCATGGAAAAACCTTGCTAAATACACGCCATTTAAAAATGTCAAAATGTGCCATATTAGACAAAACCTTTAAAATATCCCTAATTTCTTGAATTCCAAATTCTGAAACTACTTGCTAAATACTTGGTGGACTATGCTCGACACATCCGTGAAAAGAAATTTATAAAACCCCTAAATTCCCTAAATTCGTTAATTATATAATCAAAAACTATTTGCTAAATACTTGGCAAACTATGCTCGATACATCCGCGCAAAAAAGTTTTGAAATTTATGCTGGTTGAAATTGTTGAAATTTGGCAATTCTGGCAAAAACCTTGAAAAACCCCCTAAATTCATTCATTATAAAATCAAAAACTATTTGCTAAATACTTGGCAGACTATGCTCGATACATCCGCGCAAAAAAGTTTTGAAATTTATGCTGTTTGAAATTGTCGAAATTTGGAAATTTTGACAATACCCTTGAAAATATCCCTAATTTCGTTAATTATAAAATCAGAAACTATTTGCAAAATACTTGACATACTATGCCCAATACATCAACGCAAAGATATTGTTAAATTTAAGCCGTTTGGAATTGCCGAAATTTGGGAATTTTGACAAAACCCCTGACAATATCCCTAATCTCGTTAATTATAAAATTTGAAACTATTTGCTAAATACTTGGCGGACTATGCTCGCCACATCCGTGCAAAGAAGTTTTGAAATTTAAGCTGTTTGAAATTGTCGAAATTTGGGAATTTTGACAAAACCCTTGAAAATATCCCTAATTTCATTAATTATAAAATTTGAAACTATTTGCTAAATACTTGGCGGACTATGCTCGATACATCCGTGCAAAGAAATTCTGAAATTTAAGCCGTTTGAAATTGTCGAAATTTGGGGATTTTGGCAAAACCCTTGAAAATATCCCAAATTTCGTTAATTATAATCTCTGAAACTATTTGCTAAATACTTGGCGGACTATGCTCGATACATGCGTGCAAAGAAATTTTGAAATATATGCTGTTTGAAATTGTCGAAATTTGGGATTTTTGACAAAACCCTTGAAAATATCCCTAATTTCGTGAATTCCAAAATCCGAAACTATGTCACAAATTCATCGCGTCTTATGCCCTTTCCATTTCAGCCAAAACCTTGCCGATACGACTTGTTAATAAAAGTGTCATTTTTGACATTTTCATATTTTAATTGTAAATATCTCGAAATAGCGAAATTAGCAACAGAAACGGACAACGGGGCGTTACTCAGCGCATTCGACTCCATCGGGTGGCACTAACCGTCATGTCTAGTTGTTCCGGACCCACAGACCCACAGACACACAAACGGACAATAGCGTCCGTATATATACTCGCCGCCCTGGGGGGCGGCAAAAAAAGAATTGGATCGCTGCGGGACCCATTTTGGCGCCAAATTTGAAAAATTCGCAATTTGTCTCTATTTTCAGACTTTGACGGGTTGCTGTGCGAGCTAGGTAGCAGCTAGAGCGGCGAGACCGCTTTTGGTGCTCCTTCCCAGATGTCCTCTATCGAATGAGCCATGAACGGAGAAAATCGGTTGAAACACAAACAAGCCGTGTGTGTAAAAAGTTCAACCTATATAACGTGTCTGTCAAACCTTGGGCAACAGTATAGTGAACTTTGTACACATCGTTAGCCGTATCTAGAGAAGGTGTCTTGAGAACGTGTACCACAAACCAAGTGCAGCTATTCTCACGATACGGTTGTCTGTACAGCTGATCTAAAGCTCAGTGATATCGCCGCTTTCGCTATATGTTATCGACATGATACGACGCCGTTTATCTGAAGTTTTATACCTGTGTGAATATGCCACATCGAACAAAAAAACTTGCCATATGTTTGGTGCAGTCGTTCTCTACCAGGAATTCCATTTGGTGTGTGTATTTCTGCGTTGACAGTCGTCAATGACCAACAGTTTTGGTCATATGGAATTGTGGAACTTTGGCATTTCTGTCAAATTTTAAAACTTTCTGTCAAATTTAACATTTGCAGAAATTTGCTCTTGTTATACTAATTATCCGTTGTCTATGCGCTTGCCATTTCTGAAGAAATTTCATCGCTAGTTCATCAGGTGAAAAACCGATTTTCGACATTTTCGTATTTTAATTGTAAATATCCCTAATTTGCAAATGTTCGAAACTGTAGAGCCATGTCACGAATTCTTATTAGCGTACGACCTATCCATTTCTGCATTCACATTCGTCAATAAATGACGTTCTATGTGTGTCAATTTATGGATTAATTTATTAATCGTGTATTTCTATTAAATTCCACATTTGCAAAAAATTTCCTTTGTGTTACAAATGATCCGCGGTCTATGCTCTTTCCATTTCTGAAGAAATTTCGTCGCTAGCTAATCGGGTGAAAAAGTCGATTTCCGACATTTTCGTATTTTAATTATAAATATCTCTAAATCGCAATTTTTCAAAACTGTAAAACCATGTCACCAATTCTTATTGGCGTACGACCTATCCATTTCTGCATTTCGTCGTCGTCACGGCAAAATGGGTTATGTCACATTTTTTCACTTTCGAGATACAGCCAAAAGAAAGTTTTCAACCTTCATATAAAATTGGGCTATATCCAAAATGCAATGTCAAAATTCCAAAATGTTGAGACGACGCCGTACATTTTTACCGGCTATGTCACACATAGCCCATTCTATCGCAACACTGCTTTGGACATAGCATACGATTGTCCCTTATTTCTCGCTTTGTACACTATCTAGAGGACATAGCTCGTTCTAATATGAAGCTATGTGGTTATTGGATGGACATGGCGTGTTTAACTCAATTTTGGCCAAAAGTGGACATAGCTCATTTTGCCGTGACGGCGACGATTTATATTCGTCAATAAATGACCTTCTATTTGTGTCAATTTATGGAATTTTGATAAATAATCGTGTATTTTTATTAAATTCCACATTTGCAAAAAAATCCCTTTGTGTTGCAAATTATCCGCGGTCTATGCTCTTTCCATTTCTGAAGAAATTTCGCCGCTAGCTCATCAGGCAAAAAAGTCGATTTTCGACATTTTGGAATTTTAATTACGAATATCTCGAAAATGCGAAATTAGCAACAGGAACGGACACTGGATCCGTACTCAGCGACCTTGACTCTACTTGACCACATATGTCATATATCTTACTTCGGTGGCACGGACGGACACACACACACACACACACACACACACACACACACACACATTGTCATCCGTATATATACACCTCGCCGCGCTGAGGCGCGGCGAAAAAAAGTTATTTTCCCGCAACTTTTTCGACTCCGAGGTCGAAAATTGCGATTTTCGCGTTTCGACGTCTGTAGCGCCCGAATGCGTTGCCGGATCGTTCCAAAAGTGGTTTTAAACGATACTACGTTAAAATCTGGTCCAGAAAACTGTTTTTGGCAAATTGGCAGAGCTACAGTAACCCTGTCGCGTCCATTTAAATTTTGGGTGTCCGGTCGCCTTTGGCGACATTATACTCGATTTCGGGGTTTTCGGGGGCGCTGATTGCGAATTTGGCATTCGTTTAGCGTTTAGATGATGTTTGAACGTACCTATGACGAATTCGCATGCTACCGTACCCCAAGTGCAGAATTTCGGTTCTGCGAGTCCATAGGAAATTAGGGGTGCTGTATGTCGATTCCGGGGTATTCTGGGATGTAGATCACGAATTCGGCATTAGTTTTGCGATTGGGGATGTCAGGGGGCCACAACAGCAGATGAGTCACTCTGCGTAGGAGTTCAAATTTGTGGAGTATACTGCGTCCCCCGGACGACTTGCCTGGTTACAAAATTTCAGGTATACGTGAACTTAAATTGCTTTGAGAGCAAGTGCCAACGACTATTATAGCTGCGCGACGTCAAAAATTGCACAAAACGGTCTTTTCAGATAATTCGACGGATTACGGTAACTGTTCGGTTGTTCGGCTCCTGTTCGGCTGTTCGGTTTTTTCGCCGCCCCCCCAGGGCGGCGAGTATATATACGGACGCTATTGTCTGTTCGTTTGTCCGTCTGTGTGTGTGTCCGGAACAACTAGACATGACGGTTAGTGCCACTCGATGGAGCCGAATGCGCTGAGTAACGTGCCGTCGTCCGTTTCTGTTGCTAATTTCCCTAATTCGAGATATTTACAATTAAAATACGAAAATGTCAAAAATGACACTTTTATTTACAAGTCGTATCGGCAAAGTTTTTGCTGAAATGGAAAGGGCACAAGACGCGATGAATTTGTGACATAGTTTCGGATTTTGGAATTTACCAAATTAGGGATATTTTCAAGGTTTTTGTCAACATTCCCAAATTTCGAACAATTCAAACAGCTTATATTTCAAAACTTCTTTGCACCAATGTATCGACCATAGTCTGCCAAGTATTTAGCATATAGTTTCAGCAATTATAATTAACGAAATTTAGGATATTTTTATAGATTTTGTTAAAATCCCCAAATTTCGACAATTTCAAACGGCTTAATGTTCAAAATTTCTTTTCACGGATGTGTCGAGCATAGTCTACCAAGTATGTATCAAATAGTTTCAGATTTTATAATTAACAAAATTAGGGATATTTTCAAGGGTATTGTCAAAAATCAAAAATTTCGACGATTTCAAAAAGCTTAAATTTCATAATTTCTTTGCGCGAATGTATGGAGCATAGTCTGCCAAACATTTAACAAATAGTTTCAGATTTTATAATGAACCAAATTAGGTATATTTTCAAGGGTATTTTCAAAACTCCCAAATTTCGGCAATTTCAAACAGCTTAAATTTCAAAACTTCTTTGCACGGATGTGTCGAGCAGAGTCTGCCAAGTATTTAGCAAATAGTTTCAGAAATTATAATTAATGAAATTTAGGATATTTTTAAGGGTTTTGTCAAAATCGCCAAATTTCGACAATTTCAAACGGCTTAAATTTCAAAGTTTCTTTGCACGGAAGTATCGCGCATAGTCTGCCATGTATTTAACAAATAGTTTCGGATTTTATAATTAACGAATTTACGTATATTTTCAAGGGTATTGTTAAAATTCCCAAATTTAGATAATTTCAAATAGCTTAAATTTCAGAATGTCTTTGCATGGTTGTGTCGGGCATAGTCTGCCAACTGTTTAGCAAATAGTTCTATATTTTATAGTTAACGAATTTAGGGATATTTTCAAGGTTTTTCTCAAAATTACCAAATTTCGACAATTTCAAACAACTTAAATTTCAAAATATCTTTGCGCGGATGTACCGGGCGTAGTATGTCAAGTGATTATGAAACAGTTTCAGATTTTGTAATTCAATAAATTAGGGATATTTTTTAGGGTTTTGTCAAATGTGGCAGATTTTGGCATTTTCAAATGGCTATAACTAAGCAATATTTTTCCATGGATGTGTCGTGCAACGTATGTTTTGCCACCTATTCGATCGAACACGAAACACGGCAATTACTGTGCGATTCTGCAATCTACAGCAACGGTATCGTAACCGCCCGCATTTGTGACCCAAAAGAAAAGGGCGTCGTCCCATTTAGATCCTCTTCATTCCAAAGTGAACCTGCGGCGAACATTCCTGATCCATTTATGGATCAGTACCCACCAATACTCCCTATAGGCAACGATTGCCCAAGAATGGCACAAACTACCTTTGGAAACTCGAGGTAACTGCGGCGAAACTCCCCGAAGCAATGCTCAACTTTCTATTCTGACGCACTATTGAATTAGGTACTCCTCAAATGCACAACACACTATGCAATGCCAATCAAGCCATCATCGGGTACCCAGTTTTTACTCTAAGCTTGTTAGTCACTGCCCCCCCCCCCCCCACCCCACCCCCCCCCCCCTTCCCCCTATTTGGGAAGAAGAAATTTTGCGCAGTAGCACGTCTTCAGCGAAGAATTTGGTCCGCGACGCTTTTTGGCACTCCGCTTTGCAAAAGCAGGAATGCTATAGGGGGCGTCGGATTGAACAGAATCATCTTACCAGCTTTTCTCGCGCTACACAAATCGGATCGCCAAGCGGTTTTTTGCGTTAGATAGGTTGAGTCGACGCGCAGGGTGGACAAGAAACTAGAAAATTCCGGTAGTGGAAGAATTTTGCGAAAATTCAAAAATTCAAATTTTTACTAAGTAAAAAAAACATCAGGGCACAACTTGCGCAAAAGTGGGCCGATTTTGGTGATTTTTGGATATGTTGTAGGTCTTAGGACCCTCTCGGCGGCATCACCGGAACGGGCTCTCTAGGTGGTCCGACGCGGGAGTACGGTAAAAAATTCAAAATTTTTCCCCGACATTTAAAAAAGCGTAACTCGAGTTTGCGACGGTGGATCGTCGCCAAATTTTAACTCCTCCAGGAGCATTATATTACCTTTCATTTGAGGCCAAAATCGCCGAGATTGCTTGAGTCGTTCGGGAGATCCGCGGTGGCAAACGTGCCGGGTCCTGAGCGGAAAATTCGGAATTTCGACTTTGGGTGGAGTTTTGTCATGGAAAGCGTGCCTTTAGCGGTAAATTGATAATCGCAACGTGTTCTGTACGTCAAAAACTGGTCTAGACGAAGTGTCTTGACCATTTTGAGGTACCGTACCCTGGCCGCGCCGAATTGAATCCCGGGGTCAAATTTTCGAAATTGAGTTTTCACTTGTTTCGGGGGTTTTTGACGACGCTGAACACGAATCTGGTGTTTGTTTGGCAATTTGGGACGCCTTTACCCTGATTTCGGTGCCCGGCCGGCCGAAAATTGGGTCCCGGGGTCGAAATTTCAAAGTTGAGTTGACAGTTGTTTCTGGGCTTTCTGACGCTGCAGAACACGAATCCGGCGTTTGTTTTGCGATTTGCGGTGCAATTACGCTGCTTTCGGCGTCAGAGAACACACCCAAAACATGTCCAAATTTGTCCAAACATGTTCAAACTTGTCCTAATTTGTTCAAACGTGTTCAAACTTGTCCAATCATGTTCAAACTTATCCAACACGTCCAAACACGGCCAAACTTGTTCGAACATTTTCGTTGACACTGAACACGAATCCGGCGTTTGTTTCCGTGAAGGCTTATTACCGAGTAGTGAGACGAGCGACCAGTCTACTGTGCTTCGAAACAAGCGGAGTGCCACCCTGAAGGTCCCCTTCAGCGTTAAACTAGTTAGAATAGAACAGACCGCAATCAGCAAAAAATTTTGTCGCGGCGCTGTTTTCGAGCAATTTATCAAGAAATACCTACCTACCTCCCTTCCAGGGCACCTCCAAGCCCACCCGGTATTTCGTGATCCACGACGATTCGGAATTCGACGCCGACCACCTGCAGGCGTTGACCAACGACCTGTGCTACGTCTACGGCCGTTGCACCAAGGCCGTCTCCCTCCCCGCCCCCGTCTACTACGCCCACCTCTGCGCCGCCAGGGCCCAGTCACACGTCTCCGGTCTCATGTGAGTGCGAGAGTTTGTGAAGTGCTTGATTTTGGCCATTCCTTTAAGATTTGGTCCGGGGGGGGGGGGCCGAAACGCGGCACAAAGCCGAAAATATGTAGGATCCGCGCCAGCTCGCTGGATGCGCCATTTCAGGCACGTGCCAGTACCGATTTCTATAAAATTTTGCACACTTACACACTGATATGTTTGCCTTCGAATGCTGTATTAACCACCCGACTCAGCGTTGCAATCAGTGGAGAATTTTGGCGAAGTTCGAAATTGGCGCAATTTTCGTC
>JASAMZ010006134.1:0-10860 GCA_030248115.1 Linhomoeus sp. GSCO2_2 | reverse complement strand
TGTCCTGTACTTCGTTCCATTACGTGTATACTTTTCCAGCTTCAGAGACACTCCATTGCCAAACGCTGACAGCGTACTGTTGACACGAATTTTGAAGTACACTCCGGCAAGACTCAACTTCGGCGATAACACTAAACGTTTTGAAAACCGAGAAGCCGGACAACATTGGGTGACGTCAGAAATATCACCCATTTGTCCAAAGTTCACAACGCACGTAATAATGTCAAGCGCCTCTTACGATCTTTAGTTACTGGCTAAGAATTTTGCACAAATGTGACTGAAATGCTCTATGTTGTGACACCTTCTAAAAATTACGATTTCGGTGGCACATTCTGCAGAGTCCGATTACTGTAACCTACGGAACACCTTTTGGCAAAATAAGCAATTTTTAGGTATTTTGTGAAAACTTTTCATCCTTTGTGTACATTTGCTCGCGTTATTCCAAGCTGAAGGCATGACAATTAATCTAACTTCGATAATTTTGCGAAATAAAGCACACCATAATCATAATTCTGCGAAATTGTCAAATTTCTTACATTTTCCATCAACTTACCCTGATCATCACGCAGTACGTTTTGCTCTGATCGTACACGTGTTTCGCAATGCGTAACCGCGAAATTACTAGTCAAATTCGCCTCATGTTAGTCGAGAGATTTGTTTTTGTCAACAAATTGCACAAAATGTTCGGTGAAATTCCAAATATGGCCTCTTAACCACAGCCACTGCCTTCTACTACATTCCAATGGCAAAACTACGCGTTTTAGCGCTAATTTGCGTCGCAATTTTGGGATTTGGTATTTGGTGCGCCTATTCGAGCGAAAAACAGCAAGACGCCTGCAACGCCGACGACGACGACTGCTCAGTGTCGGAAGCGGAGGAAGATTTCAATGCAATTCCTGAGGAAAATCGCGAAAATGTGGTTAATTTTCGCGAAAACGATGGTCAAAACGATGATTGGGACCTGGCAGTGCGAAGCGACGCGCGGAAACGGTGAAGAGAAGAATTGTGCCGTTTTGTGAGATTATTGCGCCCGAAGCCGTAAAAAATGCCGTAAATTCTGCGCAATTTCACAACAAAAACACAGTAATCCAACAAAGTCCAAAAGCTCAGTTCGGATCTCAACCGATCGTTTGAGAGCGCTCCAGAAATTGGCGCCAAATTCAAACTGTTCCCGGTTGTGAGGACCGACTGAGCTTGGAGATGGAAGGAGGCCGGCTCCTTTTATACTCGATTCTGCCGCTGAAACACAGATGTCGCGGGTGACTTTCGCTTGGCGAAAGAGGGTATGCCAGCGGTTCAGAGTGCTGTTGGAAATTAGAAATTGAAATATTGGTATTGTGGCGAATAGTTTTAAAAAGTTTTGGGACTTACTCGAAAATGTAGCGCATTTTGATAGCGAAATTACGCCGATTAACCTGCCCCAATCAATCTGTTTCGAATTTTGTCAATTTGTTGCATGAATATAGTAGTAAAATTGCGCCAAATTTCAGATTTTACCTCCTCGTGTCAACTATGGACGGAGTTTTGAGCGCTTTGGATGTTTTGAACGGTGGCAAAACTATTTGGTCTCTTCAAACGGATGGAAAACCGCTTTTGGACGGCAGTTTGAAGGATGCCGAGGTATTTTAATTTAAATATTATAGCAGTTTAAAATAATTTTTGTTTGCGTGCTTGTGTAATAAACATTGACAAATTGAGCCACAAATCTCGAGTTTGAAGAACTGAATCGTGAAAATGGAAAATAATCGCAAACGTTTGATTAGGATTGGATCTTTGCCTGCTCGTGTATTGGAATAAATTCTTTATGTTCATTTGGGTAAAATTTTTCATTGGAAGCTAGGAATAGAAAATCGTAAGTCATTTGTTTTGAGAATCGGTCCGAAATTTGTTTTTGTGACGCGAATTTGCCGCTAACAGTGCCTAATTAGCATAAATTCCCATTTTATGGTTACTTAGCACTCTTTTCTTGTTCTAGATGTGGCTGGACGGCTCCAAGCACCGTCTGATACCCTCTCTGGATGGGAATTTCTATCTGCAATCAGAAAACTTCGTCAGACCAATAGCTGTAACTGCCGAGTCACTTTTGCGCAGCTCTCTGAAATTTGGACAAAATTCCGTTGCGGGTGGCAAAGAGTTAACGACTTATTCTATAGAGTTGGATAGTGGAAAGGTTAGTATAGTAGGAGGAATATATTTTTGAGATTTAGTACGAATTTCTTAACATTTTAGATAAATTTCGCCTGCTCAATAGCCGGTTGCGACAAGTCGTCGAAAGTGACAGAAAATAGTGACAATTTGATTGTGAGACGCACTACCCAAACTGTTAGGGCGGTGGATACAATTACTGGAGAGGAGAGGTTGGTACATTTTGTGATAACAAAGTAATCGAAACATTGCTACTCTCTATCCCTTTTGCTTTATACCTCCCCCACCCCACTCTCGGCCTCTCCACCCCCCCCCCCCCCCCCCTTTTCTTCATCTCAATCCCTTCCTCGGTCCCTTTCCTCCATCCCCTCCCACCTACCCCGTTCTTTTCGCACTCTCCCCCCCCCCCCCCCCCCTCCACTCCATACCTATAACGTGCCCCCTCGGGGAGGGGGGGGGGGGGAGGGGTAATCCGGATTTTAGGGAGGGGGAGGGGTTCCAAAACCGAGGAGGGGGGTCGAAATGACCAAAAAATTGGCAAAAAAGTAAGGAAATTTTGCAAAAATAGGGTGAAAAGTGCCAAAAATCGCTTAGTTTTGATGGAAAACAGCCTACATAAAGCGCCGCAGGCGAAACTTTGGCCATATTTAAGCGCCGCAGGCGAAAATTTTCGCAATTTTTGGGAGGGGGGTCTTTCAGGCTGTGTAGGGGGGGGGGGGGGTGGGGGGTGGGGGGGGAGATCTTCGGGCAAGGGGGGGGGGGGGGGGACCCCCCCCCCCCCCACCCCCACCCCCAGCGTTACAGGTATGCTCCACTCCTTCCACCTCACACATCCATATCGTTTTCCCTTTCCTTTCTATGTTCCCCTGTATCCTCACTCCGCTCCTTTCATCTTCCGGGCCCCTCCCCCACACTCTCCCCCTGCGTTCGTCCCCCCCCCCCCCCTTTCTCTCCCCTCACATTGCCCAAACTCTGCAATTTTAGATGGAACGTGACTGTTGGCGAGCACGAATTGTCTATGGCTTCCGTCTACGACCGGTTGGACGCGGATTTGGTCGCGGAATTCAAATTTCAAATTCGTCACTCCTTGGGGGAGGTCACGGCATTCGATATGCTGCGCGGCGGCCACTGGACCGTGCAGGTATTATTTTAATGTGTGTATTTGTGTAATTTTGTTGAATTTTTGTGTATTTTGTTGAATTGTGGTGTTTTGTGTGAACTGAGTTGTTGTGCAATTTCAATTGTGTATTTTTAGAATTTTGGGTTTTTTTCTTCATACATTTTCGATTTGTGTAATTTACTTAATTTTTCGTGTGATGTTGTTGAATTGTGTAATTTTTCGATTTTTGTGTAGCTTTGTCGAATTTTTGTGTAATTTCCTCTTGTAATTTTGTCATTGAATTGCTACCATGTTTGCACGCATTTTCGCACAATTTTCTAGCTCCAGTCGCCCATAGCCGAGTCCTGGCAAGTTGCCAACAACGAATTAACTCCAGTATCGATTTTCGATCCCGAGGCAGTGCCTGATTTGAGGGAAAATTTGATTTCCGATCAAAATAGCGGATCGGTGAAAACGTATGGCGGTTCGGCTGTGGAGTCGATGCTGTACCTTGGTGGGAGTTTAATTTTTGGATTTTGTTTAAGAATTTGTAAATCACTAGGCTCGTTGAAATATGAAATTTTTGTCGAATTTGCACTCGGGTGCGTGAATTAAAAAAATTTTGAATTTGGAAGTACTGGCCTTTTTTCGCCCGGCCTCAGCCGGGCGAACCCCTACGAGAGCTTTTCGTGCGTACGTACGTATGTCCGTCCGTTCGTTCGTTACGCTCTCAGATCTCGGCGTTGGAAAGTCGTAGGATGGCGATCTTGGGCTCTACGGAAAGGTCTCGACTCACTGATCATTCAGCTAAGAGGTTTCATTCAGCTAAAAAATGTCAAAACTTTGAATTTCGCGCGCTACCGAACCCCGAAGGTCAAAATGCAACACGGCTCTAACTCGCTCGTCTTACGTCGTAGAGCGGCGTGCGATAGCTCAACTAAAAGGTCTCGACGTGCTCTTTCGTTTGGCATTACAAATTTTCTTAATTACGCAAACACGCAACACGAAAAGCGACATTCTCGCGTTTTTAACGCAAAAATCGCTCTAACTCGCTCAGCGTGCGTCGTACGGAGACGATCTTGGGTTGGTTGGATAGCTCTCGACTCACTGATCATTTGTTCTTCTACAGGGTGGGCCAAAAAAAGTGAGACCCCTAACTTTGCGGACGCCGTTCTCAAGCATGACTGCACCGATTGACTTCAAATTTGGTGACAACACACTACAGGGTGTTGTTGATCGTCGGTACAAATTTCAACCAATTCTGTGCATCTCACGCCAAATGGCAGCTACGCGCGCAACACCATGCCGAAAATTGGGTGCGGACGGCGAAGAGGAGGATGGCCATGTGAGTCGTCATCCGTAAGATAGTGATCGGAATGCAGTTCGTTAGACGGTGTGGGACAACGTGTGACTATCAAACATTACACTGTCTAAAAAATCTGAGAGATAACGAATACACTGTGGAGTCTACGGATGTCTACCGTCACCCCATTACCAGCGTGTGGCATCTGAAGGATGTGATTGTGCAAGAGTTATGAGGTTAACGGACAATTCGATCTACCGGTTTCGGCCCCCGCTTGCAGCAAGTGGTCGACCAGGGTGGCGGCCCCATCGAACAGCCCGAATCCATGATCTCAGAATTTGCCGCCATCCTCCTCTTCGCCGTCCGCACCCAATTTTCGGCATGGTGTTGCGCGCGTAGCTGCCATTTGGCGTGAGATGCACAGAATTGGTTGAAATTTGTACCGACGATCAACAACACCCTGTAGTGTGTTGTCACCAAATTTGAAGTCAATCGGTGCAGTCATGCTTGAGAACGGCGGCCGCAAAGTTAGGGGTCTCACTTTTTTTGGCCCACCCTGTATTGGTCGAAACTCAAAAGTTTGAATTTCGGGAGCTACAGTAACCCAAAGGTTTAAAGCGCAAAACTTATCTAACTCGCTCGTCTTCCGTCATAGAGAGAAGATCTTGAGTTCATTGAATAGGTTTTGGCACACTGATAATTCCGTTAGGAGATGTCGAAACTCAAAAGTTTGAATTGCGCGCGCTACAGTAACCCGAAGGTCCAAAACGCAAAACGGCTCTAACACGCTCGTCTTACGTCGTAGAGCGGCGTGCGATAGGTCAACTAAAAGGTCTCGACGTGGTCTTTCACTTGGCGTAAAAATTTTGTTAATTACGCAAACACGCACCACGAAAAGCGACATTCTTGCGTTCTTAGCATAGAAATCGCTCTAACTCGCCCAGCGTGCGTCGTAGAGAGACGGTCTTGAGTTGCTGGATAGCTCTTGACTCACTGATCATTCGTTCTTCTATTTGTCGAAACCCATAAGTTTGAATATCGCGATCTACAGTAATCCAAAGGTTCAAACAGCAAATCGGCCCTAACTCGCTCGTCTTACGTTGTAGAGCGGCATTCGTTCGACCGTTTGAAAGCTTACGTTGAGGCAGTTGTTGAACACTCATTCCTAAAGAAATACTTTTGTTTTTTTAAACCCTTGTCTTACGAACAACTTTGTCTGCTAAAAAAATTAATCCCGGGCGATCCCAATGTTGCCCTGCAAGAACCCCTCAGAAAGGAGTGTGTCAGAAGTAGCGCATGAATAGTGGACTCCGGGCGGGCGCGCGTCATATCGGAAAGGCTTCGAAATACTTTACAAAAGTATCCACTCTTTTACTCTTCCACTTTAAAACACTCACAAACCACTCTGTATTAATAAAACAACTCAACTTTTTCAAAACAGCTTGTTATTTCCTTGAAGTATTGTGAAAATTTTTGCTTGAATTTGCGAATATAGAAACAGTGATTTGAATTCTATAATGTAAAATTTTGATATTGGTTTGTAAGGGTCAAATTTCACTGTAAATTTTGTTCTTGAAAGCGAATAGTACTTAGGTCCAAATTTGTGAATACCATATCCAAATGTGTGTTTTTCCTTCTCGTGTGTTGTGAATGAAATTTGTGACAATTTTTTGAATGTCAAATTTGACATATTTGCTTTTTAATCCCTAATTTTACTCATTTAGGCGTGTATAACGACGCGTTGTACGCCATTCCCTCTAGAGAAGAAAAATCCAAAATGTTGCGCCAACAACACAGATTATTATTATCGCCCGGGAGCAATTTTTTATCGGATTTCGACCGCGAAAATGGTGTCAATTTTGAGGAAAATTGGGACGCAAACTCCAAAATTGGCAGCACAGCGTTGGCGAGATACGACGATAGGAGATGGAGGCTGAATGAGGAAGTCAACTATTTGGGTGGGTTACTGTAATTTATAGCCGTTTATGAAAAAGGTGTAGAATATGAAATTTTTCAACCACAGCCAAGATTTTGTTGGTCGAATGCTGAGGCGGCTTCTGATTGTTCTCATTTCCGTGGAAAACGAATTGTGTAGCTGTAGGTATTTGATGCAGTTATATAAACGTAATTACACAAATAAACCATTACAAAACCGTGATTACAAAATTGGCTTCAAATCGCACGTCATTTTTTGCGCTGCGTTTTGCTTCAGTCGAGGCCATGCTCGACTCCACGACGACCACAACGAGGGCGACGACCACGACAACGATGGATAGTTGCGTGGACGAGTGCAAGACTTGCGCCACTGAGGATGTGACCGCACTGGCGCCGCACAGAGAGGAAAATGAGTTCAGAAGTGAGCTTTCTGTGGCTATTTTGTTTTTGCGAAATTGTTATTTTGGAAACTTGCCCCCCTTCCTTCCATACCTGTAACCCGCCCCCTCGGGGAGGGGGGAGGGGGTAATCCGGGTTTGGGGAGGTGGGGGGGGGGGGGTCAAAAACCAAGGGGCGAGGTCCAATTCCCTAAAATTTGTCAAACAGTAAGGAAATTTTGAAAAATAGGATACAAAGTGCCTAAATCGCATAATTTAGGTTACAAACAGGCCAAATATAGCGCCACGGCGAAAATTTTGCCACTTTTTGGGAGGGGGTCTTTCAGGTGGGGGGGGGGGGACCTCCCACTCCCTCCATCCCTCTTCTAAGTTTCTACATTTTTCGCGTGCGTTAGAGTATTTATTAAAACCTAAATTATTCAGATTTCGGCTTTTATATCTACAAGATCAAAGCGCCGGAATTCCTGAACGAAAACGCCAAAACACGCAACTTGTCGCGTCATCGGAGAATGCTGCGCCGAATGAGAGAGCTTTCGGACATGCCTGTGGACTTGTGGTAAGTAGTGGTATGGTATTGGCCGAAATTTAGAATTATTACCACGTAAGGTTTGAAAATTAGATTACCGTAAATCTTCCAATAAGCGCCCTGGGCTCTTATTTTTCCAACCTACCTCTAGGAGGGGCGCTTATTGGAGGGGGCGCTTATTAATTCGACCCCTCAGAAGTACCAAAATTTCGCCAAAATTCCCCATTTTGTTGTCAAATTTTCTGCGCACATCTGCATCGATTCAAGACTGAAACTGTATAGCTCTTGATCAAAATACCTCCAATTAGTAGTAAATCTGTCATGTGAAGCCAAATCTTGTGTTACGAATGGTCATAGAGCGCATATGGTAGTGCTGGTACTAACAAAACGTGGGCGTTTATTTTCTCAACCTTCCTCTAGGAGGGGCGCTTATTGGAGGGGGGGGGGGGGCTAATTCGAGGGGGGCTCTTATTGGAGGATTCACGGTATATTTCAGTTATAGGACAATGGTAGTCGGTAGATATGAACATGCACAGTTTCGTCCGAAGTATTAAATAATGTCAAAAATTAGTTTTAGTATACATAGTAATGAATAATAATAACCATTTTATAATATGTTAACGTTAATTTTGTTTGTGTGCTGGAAATGTTGGTTTTTGTATGTTTTGTATAATTTGTATTTGTAAAATGTATCGTTTGCAATGTATTTGTAGAATTAGTATATTTTGTTCGTGGGGGTAACAATTTTGTATTTTGTCAAAATTCGATTTCAAGCAATCAAGTTAAATTTTAGCATAACTATAATTTCGATTTTAATGTGGCACTCCAACTAAATTGTGTTGTGCAATCATTAATTTAATTTATATTTTTGCAGGCTGACTGGCCTCCTGTGCGTATTTACTGGCGTGGCTACACTTGGCGTCACGCTAATCTACCGCCTAATGACGCACGCACATAATATCGATACAATGGAGCTATCGCCGCGACTGGCCGATCGTAGAACCACCTCCACTACAACTATAAGGGAAGAGGACAGTACTCAGGGCAGTTGGAAAATTCAAATCGGCGCCAAAAGCCGCGTCGACAGCGCGGCGCAAGTTAGCCTTTCGACTACAAATAGTGAGAATAGTGAAGAGAAAGCGATGGAAGGAGAAACGGAATTTAAATCGAGGTGAATTTTCCAGATTAAAAATTAGAACAGCATGGAATTAACTGCAATGAGTTTGGTTACATATTCTTTGGAGTTATGAATGTTTTGTAACGAATTTGCATTGAATTTAAATTTTTTTTGTTTCGAAGGTGAAGCGTTTGATTCACAAGTGAGGTGAAGTTTCACTGCAATTTTGTGCCGGTTTTGACGTTTCGAAGTACGTATTTTGCTTGAATGTGAAAGTTTAGTTTCTCGACTATGATTCTTAACCTTTTCAAGTTCACACGGACACCTGAACCCATTCTAAAGTTGAAACCATTCTCCAAAACGGGTTCAATGATGAAGGATAGGCAGTGGGTGTTTCTAATCATATCTCGGGCTAGAGTACACCGATCGCGCTGATTCTTGTTGCACTGGACTCGCCGAAAAATCCTGAATCCGTATATGTATTCAGCACTGCCATCCTTTGGCTTTGGCGAGAGTACTGGGGTGAGGCCTGTGAAAATCAATTTTCTGCAATCGCAGCGAAACTTGCATATTTGATACAGTTTCAAACAGTGCATCGAATGGTCTTTATCTCATCTCACTCCATTGAGTCTTTCGCGAGATATGGCGCACACAAGTTTGACATTGTATTGAAATTGTGTGGCAAAGTGCTGAGGTTTGCGCCTCTGTAACATTGGTAGAGAGCTAGCTATTTCGCTGAAACTTGCAGAACACGTAGACACTGGAGCACACACAGTTTCTGGAAAAGTTTTTCCAGCGGATTCGCACGCCTAAAGTGAAGAACGTTACATGCGATTCATTAGGATAGCATTTCAGGTCAGCTGAAACTGCAAGACTTGAACTATTTATTGACTTCTTTGCTGACTTTTGGCTTAGTTGCTAGCTAGTGTCGCATGTGTTAAAAATTTTCCAAAAACTGTGGGCTGAGAAGTGCGACACTGTTGATCTGCTTCATAGTGCGCTCTTTTGTGCTCAGTCAATCGTTTGCCAAAACTTTTACAAGTTTTTGTCACTTTTTTAAAAGCGTTGCTTGAAAGAGGGATGTTCTTGCTCTAAAAGCCAAATCGCGGGCGAAATCAATACTGCTATGCAATACCCTCTTGCGAAGCGGGGGCTCATGAAGCGGAGCATGCGGGCGATGAACTCTCGCACTCTCTGCAGAAAGAACGCAACTCTTTGCAAAGTCGGTCAGAATACAAACTCAAGTTTTTGATACCGGAGCTTGTTGTCCCATCTCCCAGTCTTGAGCAAGGGAGATGGGATATAAACAGGTTTCCAGTCTGTGCCACCCTGTGGAAGCTTGAAATCTCTTGCTGTTATCAAAAAATTTTGGTCGTTTGTGCATTGCAGTGGGTTTTTGTCCCATCTCCCAGTCTTGAGCAAGGAATTAACGAAATTAGGGATATTTTTAAGGGTATTGCCAAAATTCCCAAATTTCGACAATTTCAAACGGCATAAATTATAGATTTTCTTTACATGGTTGCGTCGGGCATAGTCTACCAATTATTTAGCAAATAGTTTCAGATTTTATAATTAACGAATTTAAAGATATTTTCAAGGTTTTTGTCAGAATTGCCAAATATACGCAATTTCAAAAGGCTTCAATTTCAAAATTTCTTCACATGGTTGTGTTGGGCATTGTCTGCCAAGTATTTAGCAAATAGTTCCAGATTTTGTAATTAACGAAATTAGGGATATTTTTAAGGGTTTTGTTTTTTCGTTGAAGAAGAAATTCAACACAAAATTGTCGCAAAATGGCGGCCTCTCTTATTCGAGGCTCCGCTCCGAGAGCATTTCTTGTAGTCTGGTGCGGCTATTTTTGTGGAAAACCTTCGAAAAACTTGAAATTTTTACACAATTTTTATTTCATTTTAGATTTCTCCCAAAAACTTGTTCGTTTCAAATAGTTACTCCGCCAATTGGGACAACCTGAAGATCAACTCGAATACTCGTCTCATTTGCCAGGGTTTCACGGGGAAACAGGCGTGAAATTTGTGCCGAATATTTTGCCCAATTTTGTCCAAAATCGACACAATTTTCAGGCCACCTTTCACAGCAAGCAAATGATCGAGTACGGGACGAAAATGGTGGGCGGAGGTGAGTGCCCGAAAGGCGGACAAACCCATTTGGGCTTGCCCGTTTTCAACTCTGTGAAAGAGGTAGGATTTTTCAATTTCTTTAATGTTTACAATCTTTGATTTTTTTTTTTATTTCGAGAAGTAGTGCCGTCCATCGCTTCCGCGGGCGTGACGGGCGTGTAGATATGAATTTTGAGCAATACGTAACTGAACGAAGAGC
>JASAMZ010006130.1:0-15417 GCA_030248115.1 Linhomoeus sp. GSCO2_2 | reverse complement strand
CACTGTTTGGTAAACGCCGCGAATAGTCTTGTAGAAGAACGCTGCTTATTCACCCACATCGCGTACAGCGCATCTGTGGAAGTACATGCCTCACATACATCGCGCACTGCTGCACAGGGGCGGCAAACTTCGACCGGCTAGACCATGATTCATCATGATCACATCGCTTCGCTACCGTCATGCATGCATTTGCCATGCATGTGTCATGCAATCACGGCATTCTACGGTGTCTGAATAGGCGCTCGTTCGCTCGTTAACCTTATGAGTTGGACCTAACAGTTCTCGGATCAAAATCGTCATTCTGGACCAAAATTCTGGATCAAACGAAGGCGCGTCCTACGGGCCTGTGGATGTTGGAATGTTGTTCTCGGGATGTCTAGGGCGGCCATGTCTAAACCATTGTAGACGGTGTTTTGTTCTCCTTTCGTTTTCACTCCAGCAAATCCATCAAATCGCTCCAGCAAAAGCAAACAACAGCAAACGACCGGTACATAGCAAGTTTCATCGTTTCCAACCATAAAACACATCCACAGGCCCGTAGGACGCGTCTTCGTTTGATCCAGGATTTTGATCCAGAATGTCGATTTTGATCCGAGAACTGTTAGGTCCAACTCATAAGGTTAAGGTAGGAGCCGCGGTTGTAGGACAGAGGGTACTTTCGCCGCTACCCACATCAGCAGTCAGAAATCAGGAGCGACAAACGCAAAGCGAAGCGACTTCATCACAAGGCGACACGGAAGGAAGGAAACGGAGCTGTCCATTTGATTGCGAAGGTGTCAATGTAATGCCAACCTACACAGGTATAATTGGTACCACCTATCAAAGCAAAGGTTCGCGGGTTGGCCGGGTGGGTAGAATCACAGAAATCGAAGACACATAGCGTAAGATGTCTTCTATTGACGAGAGCGCCGGTGGAAGCTCGAAATTGCACTACGAGTCTTATTACGGTGTATGGGAAGTATCTTCAGAAGACTACTGTATGTAGTACAATAGATTGTATAGTGTACGGTAGCGGTGCCCCTTCAGTTCCACTCGTCGTCGTCCTCGTCCCAGGACTTCGAATCGTCCGAGCTCTCGTCTGCAACGGAAGTTGAAGCTGCATGACATAGCGCAAGCTAGAGGAATTCTCAAAGGGGGGGGGGGGGTAGGAGAAGCTCGAACTTTGGACACCTTTCGCGTACTGTTCCACAATTGTTTGTGATAGTGAATCCTTCCCTATATAGTGCCGCTTCGGCTCCTCCATAGTGGGCGTTGTAACCAATCATGACAGCTACCGTAACCCACTGACCGTCAGAAGCGGCGACGTCCCTTCGTCGCGCTTCCAGGGCCCTTGCCAGGGCGCCCGCGATCCCCCCTGCTTCTGCTACGGGCACAGGGGAGCGCCGATTTGGAGAAGTGCCTCCGCCTGCGGCCGCGTCCACCTGCCAGAGAGAGAGAGAGAGTGGGAGGGTTACGGTAGTTGAAATGGAATGTGAAACTCGCCTACGGTATTCTGGCGAACCCGGCACAACTGTGTGCATACTGTAGCGGAGAAATGACAGAACACCGTTAGCAAATTCTTATTCGGACATGACGCATCGAGTGCTCAAGTTCTCCAAATTGCATATTCGCACATTGACAAAGTTCGGACAAATGGGCACTTTTCTTTTCGAAGATTCTTCCGGTTTACAGTACTCCCAGCTTACCGTAACCCAGCCACGTTCAATCTGCAGCCACTACACCATGCACAATCTTTCTACCGACCGGTTTCAGCTGTTTGCCTTCCCGAATCTGACCCAGAAGGTCGGTGTGCGCGTCGCCCTGACCCGCTGACGGTTCCACGTGCTTCAGGCCTGCCTTGCCCGCCCCTCCCTTCGCTCGAATCGCCTGCAGTTAGGATTCAACTGAGCAAAACTTGACGAAAAAACGAAATTTGAAATTCTGTTGTGCCGTTGATTAGAAACGTTGAAGGATTCACATGCTTCTGCTATATGGAGTTGTAGGCGGGAGGGAGGTAGGGAGGGTGGAGGGAGGGTGCTATCTGCTGTAGTACAACTCACCGCCATAAGGTCCGTCTTTCCGGGCAATTCGGGCACTTTCGGACCACTACTCAGCGCCTCTGGTGGAGGGGGCGGCGGGGGAGGGGGAGGAGGGGGCGCGGAGCCACCACCAGTGGCCGCAGGCACCTGTGACATTGGAAGCGTTTGTTAGCAGTGTTTGCGCGAATATTGTCTGCACAAAACTGAACCGTGGGCGGCGACGGCGGTAGGTAGGCGGGCGCTCGATTTCGGCCAGCGCTGGGGGCCTGACGACGACCGCTATCCGGTACATTGGGCGTCTGAATTGGAAACAACTGCTGAAACACTGAGCTTCGTTACCAAGCATATTAGCGCAATACCTGTGGAAGCGGACGGTTGGCAGGTGGCACATCCGGCCTGTGGTGGCCGGGCGGTAAGGTGGGGTGGTAGGGAGGCGGCGCCCTGCCCATTTGCTGTGGTTGTGGCTGCGGAGGCTGGTACGAGGGCGGCGGCTGTGGAGCCGGCGGCGCCCTCATTCGACTGGCTACAAGATGAACAGAATACTTTGTATTTGCGAGCGCTTGGGGGGGGGGGGGAGGTAAGGAGGGAGGAACGGAGGGAGGGAGCGGGGGGATGGAGGGAGCGAGGTGGGGGGGGGGGGTAGGTAGGGAGGGAGCTCGTGATCGCGAGTGCGACAAGTGAGCGAGCGATTGAGCGACCACAACTCCTCTTCCCCCACCGTCGCGCACGGGCGTGGGCGGCCCGTAGTGATGCTGTTGCTGCTGCGAGTGCGGTTGCTGTCTGACGGGTGTGGCGGGAGGGAGCATCTGGCTCTCCCTGGCCAGCTGCTGCTGCACGTAGGCTACTCCTCCCATCTCCTCCACCACTCCGTAAATGTTGTGCTTGTCCCTCTCGTCCATGTTGTCGGGGTCGAAGCCGGCCGTGCGCAGTAGCTGCGTAATCGTCTCGTCCATGGGCTGCGTCTGACTGTGCTGCTTTACCGTCACTCCAGAGGAGGAGTCCCAGCCCACGTGGACGGCATGCCTGCAAAGGTACAGTGGACCTTCCCATCTAGAGAGGCTTCATAGGCCTTTTGAGAGTGTGAGAAATTTGGCAGCGCAAGGCGATTCGTGATTGTGAAGCAAGTGTTCCTCGGTGGTTAGACACACGGTTTGCAGCAATGTCCCGGAGTAGGACTCCTGGCAACAGCCCATCATTCTGCGCCGCCAATTTGCTCTATCTCACCAGTGGCTCAAGTTCCGCCATACAAAAGCCACTGTGGAACAAGCCTATCGACTTGTCAGACAGCGTTTCCACATACAGCCCACTCAGTACCTACTCACACGAAATTCGAGGGCAGACTGATGTCCGTCTTGTTGATCTTCTTCTTCTTCTTGTCCTTGTCCTTCTTCGACTTGCCCCCTCCACCCCCTGCTGCGCTGCTGGGCAATGGGGCCATGGGCACAACCACGTTCTGACTGCCCATCCCAGTCTGTAGGTGGGATTGGGGAAGTTGGGGCTGCTGACTCGGCGGGGGGCCGCCACCCCACGCCTGCGTGGGCTGAGGCGCCGGCGGTCGCTTAGGCGCCTTCGGCGCCTTTTGCCCTGAGGCGATACGGAAATCGATCTCTTATCGCACTTTACTGGCACACTCCAATGTCACTGTCGTCACCCACTGGTCTTCTGCTCGTGGTTGAAGCGCTTCTGCAGGTTGACGTGAAAGTTGTAGGCCTCGCTCTCGTCGCAGAACTGCAGCCCGTAGACCTTGGTGTCGCCCTCGAAGGTCAACAGGCAGGGGTGGCTGGTCTGGGCCACTTGGAAGTTGTCGTAGCTGCAACAGGAAGCGCGGCACATTTGCAGTTCCGAACGTTCAAACCCTTCGCAATTTATGGAGAGGACTACGGTAGCGCCTAAGCAAGCAATCCACCCACAGGAGCTGCTCCCACAGCTGGCCCTTCTTGATGTCGAACAGGCCGAGCAGGTACATTCTTCGAGGGAAGTCCTTGATGAGACAGACGGCGCCCACGCCCTGCACCTTCCACTGGCCGCTCTCAGCGCTGAGAAGTCGCGCCACGCCGCACACGAGGGACTGAAAGGACATTCGAGGGCAGAGTAACGATTTGCTCATCAAAATTTGCGGCTAAAAGACGAGAAGCCGCAAAAACCACTTACATAGCAGTCGTGCCCAAGTTTGTTGAATAGCTCGGCGTTCTCGGAATCTGACAACAGCACCGACCCCTTGTTCGGAGGCCTGTTGCCCTTCCTCACTGACTGTTGAGGCTGACCTGGTGCCATCTTGGCTTCTTCCACTAGTGTACAGCACCTGCCACACTTTGCCCTGCCTTTGGCAAACCGACACTCACTCGGTGTTATCAGTCACTCTCTCGAGCAGGCGAAATTCTCCAACACTGGCGCAAATGCCAGTGGGACCTACCCACCTTACCGGATGTACCTTGCGCACTCGGGGGTAAATAAACGCTGGCACTGGCACTGGCACCGGCACTGGCAGTAGGGCGATAAACGCTGGCGCTGGCACTGGCAATGATCTTATTTCAAGGTTAATAACTTTGCCCATAGATGCCACCCATGACATTACCACGGATTTTGCTGTTCCACCCTACTGCCAGTGTGACTGCCAGTGCCGATTCCTTACTGTGCGTGTGTTGCAGCGCGTCGTATTCCGAGCAGTACTCCTTCCATCGACAGTGTACGGTAATTCCGGGTAGTACAAGGCAGCAGGGCGGCAAGGCCAGGCAAACACATCACCCCCCATGCGAGACGCAATTAACGTTATGTTTACCACCGCCACAAACGGCGGATTATCAAAATCCTTTTGGCGGATTATCGCGAGTTTGCGATCCGCTGGGCGGAATCGGCTAAAATTTGGACACGATTTCGGATTCGAGATGCCGATCACACACCAGAAGAGAAAATTAAAAATTCCGCGGAATTTTTGTCGGTTTGGGACCCTCAAAGTTCTTCAAATTTCAGGTTCTGGTCGATGGCACTTTCTCAAGCTGCGGAGCAAGCCGCATACTCCGCTTGAGCCCCCGCTTCGCAAGAGGGTATTGCATAGCAATATTGATTTCGCCCGCGATTTGGCTTTTAGAGCAAGAACATCCCTCTTTCAAGCAACGTTTTTAAAAAGTGACAAAAAATTGTGAAAGTTTTGGCAAACATTTGACAGAGCACAAAAGAGCACACAACGAGCAATCAAACTGTGTCGCACTTCTGCATGTTGCAAAGAGCAATTTTAGTGCTAAAATCTCGAGAATGGCGTTTTCTGCGGTGCGTGCTTGCGTTATTGAAAAATTTATTGCTACCACATGAAAGAGCACGCCGATAGCTTTCACCTGACGATTGCGGCTCTACGACGCAAGACGAGCGAGTTAGAGCAGCTTTGTGCTTTTGCACTTTCGAGTTACTGTAACTCGCGAAATTCGAACTTTGTCTCGACCAATGGGAGAACGAATGATCATTGAGTCGAGAGCTATCCAATAAGCTCGAGATCGTCTCTCTACGACGCAAGTTGAGTGAGTTAGAGCGAGCTAAGCGTCAAAATCCCGAGAATGGCGTTTTCCGCGGTGCGCGTTTGCGTAATTGAGCAACCTTTTGTAGCCGCATGAAAGAACACGTCGAGCGCTTTCACCTGGCGTGTCGATTGCCACTCTACGACGTAAGACGAGCGAGTTAGAGTCGTTTTGTGCTTTTGCACCTTCGAGTTACTGTAATTCGCGAAATTCAAACTTTTGAGTTTTGACCAATGGGAGAACAAATGATCAGTGAGTCGGGAGCTATCCAAAAAGCTAGAGATCGTCTCTTTAGGATGCAAGTTGGGCGCGTTAGAGCGATTTTAGCGTCAAAATGCCGATAATAGCGTTTTCCGCGGTGCGTGTTTGCGTAATTAAAAAGCTTTTACAGACGCATGAAAGAACACGTCGAGAGTTTTCATCTGACGTGTCGATTGCTGCTCTACGACGTAACACGAGCGAGTTAGAGCCGTTTTGCGTTTTGACCTTCGGGTTACTGTAGCGCGCGCAATTCAAACTTTTGAATTTCGAAACCTCTTAGCGGAATGATCAGTGAGTCGAGATCTATCCGTAGAGCCCAAGATCTCCGCTCTGCGACTTTCCAACGCCGAGATCTGAGAGCGTGACGCACGGACGCACGGACGGACGTACGTACGCACGCACGCCGAGCTCTCCTATGGTGTCGCCCGCCTGAGGGCGGGCGAAAAAATATGCATGTTACAGGCCCAATGTTTGCGTTTCTGCGTCCTTTTTGTGCTGATTATGGGATTTTTCTGGGTCGTCTGCACTTTGGACCTCTGAAAGTTGATGAAGTACAAAACAAGTGATACGTGACACTCCTTGAGTGTCAGATAGGCACTCCGCGTGATTGTTTTAGCAGACGGGGGGCACAGAAACTCCAACAAGTGTGCATGCATTCCCGTTAAATTTGTTTGTTCCCAATTTTTTCAGCGTAGAACTAGGGTCCATAGCCCGGGGTGGGCCTAAGCAGATGCCATACACTTAGAGGTCGATGTGGCGCAAGTGACGCGTTGGAGCAGGCTGTACTGACGACGATGAGCGCAGGCTGTACTGACCGCTGACTGTCTATAGCCACTCACAATGTAGAATGCCAGCGGCGCCTTATCTACGCTACACAGCGGGGGCTCCCCCGCTGGGGTGGACGGCGTTGGTTTCCGTAGTGCTACAGTACGACGCTCCTATAACTCGGTTCGGTTCGATTGCGCGTGCGTAGACGCCTTTCTCAGCGCGTCTTATATGGACGGCGTACTGTAGGCGCAGCAAAATCAATGGCGGACGGTATTTTCGGATTCGCGAAATTTTACAGAGCGTGGGTATATTCGGCCAAAATCAGGCTAAATACACCGCAAATCGCCAAACGAATGACGGATTCGCCTTCTGCGGCGTCAGAAAGCCCAGACAAAACTGTCAACGCTATTTTGAAAATTCGACCCCGGGACCCATTTGTTGGCCGGCCGGGTGCCGAAAGCAGGGTAAAGGCGTCCAAAATCGCAAAACAAACACCGGATTCGTGTTCAGCGTCGTCGGAAACCCCCGAAACAAGTGAAAACACAATTTCGAAAATTTGACCCCGGGATTCAAAAATTCGGCGCGGCCGGGATACGGCACCTCAAAATGGTCAAGACACTTCGTCAAGACCAACTTTGACGCTGAACACGTTGCAATGGTCAATTTGCCGCTAAAGGCACGCTTTCCAGCCCAAAAACCCACTCAAAGTCGAAAATCCGAATTTTTAGCACTCCGACCCCAAAAGGGGCGGAGTGCTATAGTGGAGCTGACACCGACTAACTTTTTTGCCCCAAGATTTCTCGCGCGTGGTTCATCCGATTTGGACGGGGTTTTTTTTAATCGATAGCTCTCGAGGGATAGTAGGTGTGGACGGACCTTCATTTTTTTCGCGTGGTGGGAAAATTTCGAGAAAAATTCAAAAATTCAAAAATTTACTTACTGGGAGGGTGTTCACCCAGCTGGAATTTCTGGAATAGTCGGTCGATTTTGACGCCCTTTGGATATGTTATAGCCCTCTACGAGAGCTTCTGCGGAAAAAAAATCCCGAGCCAATCGGCCGACGCGTTCTCGGGTTACGGTAGCCGAAAGTGGTTTTTTGACAAAAATTTGCTTTTAAAAAATCCTAGTAAATCAGGGAGTTGTTGGATCGGGCCAGATATCTCCAATCGGCAAGATTATCATGTTCTCTTTCGTTTAAGACCAAAATCTCTGAAATCCGCCGAGGAAATCTTGAGTTCTGCGGTACCAAAAAGGCTCCGTCGGGAGTCGAAAATTCCAATTTTCGACTTTCGGCCGTCTTAGCGCTCGATTGCGCTGATTTACGGCCGAATGGACTGCACCACGCGATTCCCCGTTGAAAACTGATCCGGAATCAATTTTCAAAAATATTTTTTCGGCTACCGTACCCCGGCCGCGTCCAAAATTCGAATTTCCACCCGGGCGGTCAAAATCAATGTTGGAGTCGATCCCGGTGCTTTCGAGGTCGCTGATGCCGAATCTGGCATTGTTTTCGCGTTTCGGATCAAAATTCGCGAGTTTTTGCCGATTTTCGACCTACCGAAGCCCTACGTTGAGGAACCTCGATGTGAGGTGATTGTACGTTTGTAATGTCGATTCTAGGGTGTTTCGCGGCGAGGAACGCGAATTCGCTATTGGTTTCTCCATATTGTGTCGATTTTGCCTTCAAACAGCCACTTTTCTAATGCCGAAATTCAAATTTGAATGCAACTTCTACCGTACTCTCCTCAAACTATGTTGTAGCTTAAATTTGCGCGCCCATTCAAACTTCTGAATTGAAGGAAATGCAGTGCGGAAAGACGGCGTGGTCGGAGTGCTTCACTGCAGGTTCTCCTGCACGTTTCCCTTGTCCGCTTGGGACCCGGGACTTTTGGCACCGCAGATCTCCCGAACGACAAGACCGATCTCGGAGGTTTTGGTGTCGAATGAAAGGTAATATAAGTGTCCAGGTCAGAAATTAAATTGGCGAGGATCCACCGTCGCAAACCCGAGTTACGATTTTTTAAATGTCGGAAAAAAAACTTTAATTTTGAATTTTCTACAGTACTCCCGCGTCGGACCACCTAGGGAGCCCGTTCCGTTTTTGCTCTGAAGAGCATCCAATGGGCTACAACATATCCAAAAATCACCAAATTTGGTCCACTTTTGCGACAGTTATGGCCTGCATATTTTTTTTTTACTTAGCAAAAATTCGAATTTTTGAATTTTCGCAAAATTCTTCCACCGCAGAAATTTTTCACCCCCCGAGCACGCTGCGCGTCGTCATAAGCTATCTTTTAAAAAAAAATTTGGCTCCCTAGGTGCTTCGTAGCGAGCGCCAGCCCCGAACATGCTAACTGTAGGCTTTGCCGCTCCTATAGCACTCCTTCGCTTTTCAAGCGGCGGAGTGCCAAAAATGTGGTGGCAAACTAGTTTCCACAAAAAATCACAAAATGGGCCTGTGACATGCATGTTTTTCAGATTTGTCGATGGAATCGTGTTCGTCATCTAATTCTATGTACTTTGTGCAAGTTTGACGCTTCTACGTGCAGCCGACTGAGAGAAATCTCGAAATTTGCATAATAGTGCAAAACTCGAAAAATTCGGACAAAATTTGGATACACTTCGCAGATTTCTCGACTGAATCGTGTTCTCCATCAAATTACATGACTTGTCAAAATTATAGCGCCCTAGCTGCTCCGCAGCTTGAGAAAGTGCCATCCGACCAGAACCTGAAATTTGAAGAACTTTGAGGGTCCCACAAGTGATACGTGACACTCCTCGAGTGTCAGATAGGCACTCCGCGTGATTGTTTTAGCAGACGGGGGCACAGAAACTCCAACAAGTGTTGCATTCCCGTTAAATTTGTTTGTTCCCAATTTATTCAGTGTAGAACTAGGGTCTATAGTCCGGGGTGGGCCTAAGCAGATGCCATACACTTAGAGGCCGATGTGGCGCAAGCGACGCGTTGGAGCAGGCTACTGACGACGATGAGCGCAGGCTGTACTGACCGCTGGCTGTCTCTAGCCACTCACAATGTAAAATGCCAGCGGCGCCTCAATTGTACAGGCGCGTCTTATCTACGCTACACAGCGGGGGCTCCCCTGGGGTGGACGACGACGGTGGACGTAGCGCTACCAGTACGGTGCTCCTATGTATAACTCGGTTCGATTGCGCGTGCGTAGACGCCTTTCTCAGCGCGTCTAATATGGACGGCGTACTGTGGGCGCAGCAAAATCAATGGCGGACGGTATTCTCGGGAGTTCGCGAAATTTTACAGAGCGTGAGTATTCGGCCAAAATCAGGCTAAATACAAGGCAAATCGCCAAACAAACGACGGATTCGCGTTCTGCGGCGTCAGAAAGCCCAGATACAACTGTCAACGCAATTTTGAAAATTCGACCCCCGGACCCAATTTTTGGCCGGCCGGGTGCCGAAAGCAGGGTAAATGCATCCAAAATCGCCAAACAAGCGCCGGATTTGTGATCAGCGACGTCGAAAACCCCCAAAACAAGTGAAAGCTAAATTTCGAAAATTTGACCCGGGATTCAAAAATTCGGCGCGGCCGGGGTGCGGTACCTCAAAATGGTCAAGACACTTCGTCTAGACCAGCTTTTGACGCTGAACACGTTGCAATGGTCAATTTGCCGCTAAAAGCACGCTTTCCAACTCAAAAATCCATTCAAAGTCGAAAATCCGAATTTTCTGCTCGGGACCCAGGACTTTTGCCACCGCGGATTTCCCGAACGGCAAGACCGATGTCGGCGGTGTTGGTGCCAAACGAAAGGTCATACATGGGGCCGTGTTTTGCAGAAAAGTTTGCGAGGATCCACCGTCGCAAACTCGAGCTACGATTTTTTAAATGTCAGAAAAAAATTTAAATTTTTGAATTTTCTACCGTACTTCCGCGTCGGACCATCCAGGGAGCCCGTTCCAGTCCCGCTTCGTAGAGGACCCAAAGGCTTACAACATATCCAAAAATCATCAAATTCGAGCCACTTTTGCGAAAGTTCTGGCGTCTTTTTTTTTATTTGAACCGGAAAATTTGAATTTTTGAATTTTCGCAAAATTCTTCCACCGCCGAAATTTTTTCACCCCCCGAGCACGCTGCGCGTCGTCATATGCTATCTCTTTAAAAAAATTTGGCTCCATAGGTGCTTCGTAGCGAGCGCTAGGACGTGTTATGTTAACTGTAGGCTTTACCGCTCCTATAGCACTCCTTCGCTTTTCAAGCGGCGGAGTGCCAAAAACGACACAATTTCGGCGGAATTTTTTAATTTTCTCTTCTGGTGTGTGATCGGCATCTCGAATCCGAAATCGTGTCCAAATTTCAGCCGATTCCGCCCAGCGGATCGCAAACTCGCGACAATCCGCCAAAAGGATTTTGATAATCCGCCATTTGTGGCGGTGGTAAACATAACGTTAATTGCGTCTCGCATGGGGGGTGATGTGTTTGCCTGGCCTTGCCGCCCTGCTGCCTTGTACTACCCGGAATTACCGTACACTGTCGATGGAAGGAGTACTGCTCGGAATAATACGACGCGCTGCAACACACGCACAGTAAGGAATCGGCACTGGCAGTCACACTGGCAGTAGGGTGGAACAGCAAAATCCGTGGTAATGTCATGGGTGGCATCTATGGGTAAAGTTATGAACCTTGAAATAAGATCATTGCCAGTGCCAGTGCCAGCGTTTATCGCCCTACTGCCAGTGCCAGTGCCAGTGCCAGTGCCAGCGTTTATCTACCCCCTGCGCACTCGGTGTAATTTGTGTAGGCAAATTTACAGGTGTTTGCATTTTGCGGAATGTTTTTAACTGGCGCCTCGTATATCGCGAGTCCAGCGTCTAGACTACCGTCCCAAGCTTAGACTTCTATGTGGCAGCCAGCTAGGCCAAAACTTACGGACACGAGGCTCTTGTGCAGTTTTCTAAGGAGAAGATATTATTGCAAGATGGACGAATTACGAATAGTCAGAACTTGGCAGTAGTAGTCACATCTTCATGAAGCAAAAACCTCACGACAATTAATGTAAAGTTGCATTTTTACCTGTGAGAAATCAAGTTGGCTTTACAGCTCTTTTGCCAGTGTCTATTTGCAGTTGATGGAACTCTCTCTACCTGTGTTTCTTTGGCATTTGATTCTTTGGATAACTGCTTCAGTTTTGCTACAAATAGGCGCCCACGTTTCATTGTGCTTATAATTTCCATGAAAATAAAGCGTGAGCGCCGGGCGTATATAGGTTGCAAGTTTCCGTGACTTTGTATACGTATAGTTCGCCTACACATATTACACTATAATGCCACAGTCGGTCCGGTAACTCGGTAGGTCCGACTCACGTTTGCAGGTGTGGCATTATAGCCCAGTAATACATAATATGCGCCCATACTTGAAGATACCGTCGACGCCGAAAATGAAGAGGGCCGTGAGGGCGCAGGGATATACGCATGCTGTGTATAGCCGATTGCCCATTTCCTGTTAGCCATGCAACACACCGGCGCGATATTTCGGTAGAAGAAACTTCGAAGAGATTTGAGCTACGAATGCACGACAGCATGTATTGCGGCTGCGGGAGATTGGTTCCGGGTTCGCGATGATGCGTGTTTCAATATTTGATGACTCCAGTGGCAGTCTGCAAATGCTATTCGATATCTTATTTGAGATTGCAGAGAGTACGATGAGTAACAATACCCGGCACTGGCATTGAGGTCATTGAAGAGGGTTGAGAAAGTTTTCAGTAAACGGCTCGCACTAGTCGACACTCGAGTCGGTGAGACGTCTTATTGGCTGGAGCTGCCCTACTAAATCCGGACGACATGAACAAGAAATTCGAGAAATTGCTAGGTTTAGTAAAATTGTTATGTCGAGTCAAAATACGCCCAGAAACAACAAGTTCCAACGTTCAGATAGGGCGACGGACGCGACGCACGTCGAGCCCGACTGGGAGGGTATCATGGAATGCTGCGACACTCTGAGAAGCAACGAAGTCGCGTGAGTGAACCGGGTACAACGTTCCAAGCCTAAGTGGCACACAAATAGTTTGTTTCGATTTGAGGCCCAAAAGCGCCGTCCAGCAGATCCTCAAGCGCTGTCGCGCCGAGAATCCCCACATCGCGCATCACGCGCTGCTTCTTCTCGAGTGCTGCGTCAAGAACTGCGGAGAGAAGGTGTGATGACTGATTTGGCGACACAACGCAATCTTTTTTGTCACACTGACATTCTATTCAATTCAGTTTCACAAAGAGCTGGCGACCCGCGATTCCATGGAGTATCTGAAGCACCTGGCGCAGGATGCCTCGGCGGAGAAGGTGTGCATGGAGAAATCGAATTTGGGCTTGTTTACCAATTATAATTTTGAAACACGTATGCTGCTGGTTGTTAGGTGCGCTCCAAGGTGCTGGAGTTGATCCAGTGCTGGGCGCACGCCTTCAAGCGCAAGTCGGACCTGCGCATCATCGCCGACACATACAATCTCATGAAGCTGGAAGGTGGGTGGAGATAGAAGCTTTAGATGCCACTACTCTCCTTCCCTCTCCCTCCCTCCCCCGTCCCTCCCTCCTTCCTCCCACTCCCTTCCCCCACCGCTTATCACTCCCACTCTCTATTCTCTCACTGCTCTCAGGCTTCGACTTCCCCCCTCTCGAGTCGACGGAAGAAGCTCTGGCCGAGGAGATGTTCCGGGCGGAGACGGCGCCCGACTGGGCGGACGCCGCCCACTGCTACCGCTGCCGCACCCAGTTCACCTTCATCACCCGGAAGCACCACTGCCGCAACTGCGGCCAGGTCTTCTGCGACAAGTGCAGCTCCAGATATTTGACACTGCCCAACATCGGCATCGACAAGGAGGTGGGAGGAAGTGACGCGCGTCGGCAGAGGCGGTAATACCGTTTCAATTCAGGTTCGCGTCTGCGAGACCTGCTACGACAAGCTGGCCAAGAAGATGGAAAGCGCCGCCGCTCCCAAAGCCGACAGTTCTCCACAGTCGGAGAGCGAGCAGCCTTCGGCGAAGGGCGCAGGCATCGACGAGGCTGAGAAGAAGGTATTGGACTCATTTAGCTTGTACAGGGTACTAGTATGGTTGCTGCTGGTCGAGCTAGGTAGATCCTGGCACCAGTAGGCTTTGTGGCTTGTTTGATCCACTGGTGAGCTCAAACGAATCTAACCTTGACCTCTCTGAGAATGAGCCGTGGCTATTGTTGTCTGTCTCAGCGTCGCGAGGAGGAAGCGCGCAAGAGGGAGGAGGAGGACATTCAGCTGGCGCTGGCCATGAGCCAGTCCGAACAGGAGGAGAAGGACAGACAGAGACAGGTTATTTCGCGAGATTGCAAAGACTGAAAGATGGAGATTGCAAAGCATTTTGTGATTTGTTCAGTCATTGGCACTGCCGCAGCAGGTATTTGCGCTACCGTACCCGCTTCAGATGCAGCTCTACCAGCTGTACAATGGACCAGATGACAACGCGACCGACTTCAGCAACTTCAACGGCACTGAGCACCACCAGAGCAATCATCAGCAGCAGAACAACGACGTCGGCGCCAGTCATGGTGATCCTTCGTCCACCTACAGGGGCGCGGCCGATTTGGACGCATGTAAGGGTGCAGAAGCTACCAATTTATTATTTGAAAAGTTCCATTTTGCGTTGCGGAATCGCACTGTAGCCGCTATTTTCACAGTTTGACGACAAAATGAGGCCTGCCGTATCGTGTTTGCAGAATACTCATTGTCAGAAGCTTACTGTAGCTCTAGCTCCCCTTCAGACACGCCAAAGGAGAAGGCTCTGGACGCGGAGCTGGCGCGCTACCTAGACCGCGACTACTGGGAGAAGAAGAAGCATCAACAGGTTTGGAATCTGCTGCCAAATTCGATAATCCTTGTGGTTGTTTATACCCGTGCCACTTCCAGAGTGACCCAGTGACCAAGGTGCGCCGGTCGCCGTCGCCGTCCGCACCACCACCCAGCGAAACGGCGCTTGTCAGAGGCGGGGACGACGCCAAATCGCCTGAGAAATCGGCCGCGCCAACTCCGAGCGCCGCAGTCGAAGGCGACACGGAGAAGTACGCCACGGCTCTGAAGCAGCAGGTGGGAGACGCGCTCTGCTGCAAATCAGTTCCACAATTCCGTCCACATCTGTCGTCTTGCGTTTGGAAGCGCTGTGTTTGCGTGCCATGGGCTAACTTGTCTCTCAGTCAATTCGGACGAGCGAGCGCGCGCGCGTGTCGCACGGTGGGAGCGATCGTCGTCGTCGTCACAGATCACAGTCAATCGTCGTCGTCGTCGTCTTCGCGGGTGAATTCTTCCTCTTCTCGACTGCTGAGGTCGTCGTCGTCGTCGTCGTCGTCGTCGTAGAGGGCGGGTCGTGTCAGGTGGAAGTTCCAGTGTTCGGGCGGGTACTCGACATTCGCCAGGGGACCCGGCAGACGCCAGCCCTGACAGGGGGAGGCCGTCTGAACGAACAATCGAACCTTTATAGCTTGTTCGTGATGGGCTGTTGCTTTCAGCAGACAGGCGACAGGCTGTCTTGTAATGGGTTACCACTGTGTCTGTGCTGTCGTCGTCGTCAGAGTGTGTCGTCGTCGTCTGCCGCTCCATGACAGAGGGAATGGACTCCACCGACCGCAGCGTCCCTTTGCTGCTGCTGCTGCCGCTACCACTCGAGCAGAAGCCGCTGAATATGCGCCCGTTTTATCACTGGTCTCACTTCAAGATTTGCTCTTCTCACCCCCAGTCGCTTCCTGACGCCCTCTCTCCTCGGGATCGGCTGACGATTTCGTCGTCGTCGTCGCCTTTGGAAGATCCGTCGCTACGTCGGCGGCCGCTTCTCCTGAAAGGATGCGGGATATTTGTTGCTTTCCGCACTTGGAGGGAA
>JASAMZ010006124.1:20000-28685 GCA_030248115.1 Linhomoeus sp. GSCO2_2 | reverse complement strand
CGGCTCTAACTAGTCTTATTCTACAGGAGGCAGCAATGGTGGGCAAAGGGCGTACTGCGTCCAGCGAGGACACTCCATGCGACGTGGGCTACTCGAGCGGAGAAAACTCCTTCACACCAGGCCGTGACTACTGAAGGCAGCCAGTTGGGCGTCGTCAGGTATGTCAGATGGTCGTGTGTAGTGAGTGAATCCGTCGCAGCTGCTAAGAACAACAGTTGACAATGGATCAAGAGTCGAGTTGGCCGCCGGGCGTAACATGTGTTAGGCTTACGAGTTGGCTGAACTGAAGCCCGTCTGAAGCAGATAACAAAGCCACTCATCCAATCACATACATTCCAGGTCCCACTCCGACCACCTGAACAACAACACTTCTGCTGGAGACCTTCCCACCGTCAATGAGGGAGAGGCGAGCGAGGTGGAAGCAGTGGTGGCGGATCACGAGACAACTCCAGTGGTGGATTCAGTGGTCTCGCCAGAAGACAACGACCTGCCCTCGGCCCTGGAGGCTGCCAGCCCCCTGAAGTCCTACTACAAGATGACGCCGTTGGACTATGGAGGCGAGAAAACGCACAAATCCAATAGTAATACGGGCCTATCCCAACGCATGAAAGCAAGAACTGAATTTTGAACGCGCTGCTTTGCATGAGTTGCTCAATCTGGAGCATTAACTTCAGAATCTGGGCCATGACTGGCAACTTTGTTTGTTATCTGTCAGCACAAACTCTTGCGGAAGTAATGTCGACGTTTGTCTTTGTTCGCAATCTGCGCAGAGAATGCATACCCAGAGACGTTTCACGTTTTCGCTAAGCCAATCTGTTTGCTGGGGTACTGGCACTAGTAGCCTCGTCTTCGTCTTCAACAACCATCCACCCTTCCTCTTCAGGCGTCACCGACACCGACAGTCCCATGGTCACTGCTCGAGGCGGCGCAGGCAGTCTTCGTCGGAGAAGCTCTGAAGGCCAGGGGAGTGAACAGTTGTCTCACTGAGTCAATGGTCGTCAACGTGGGAGACAGCAGCTTCGCCGCCCTGGGAGACACTGAAGACGACAGCAGGGACGACGTCCATGTGAGTGGAACAGGTCTTGGTGGACAAAGAGGCAATGCCTGAAGTGTCAGCCTGACGCGCCAAGGGAAGCTGTTTGCTGGACAGAGTGGGCAATCACCGCTCTGTTACAGCGTAGAGTGAGCCACCCCGTTCAACGAGGTGCTAGAAACTTCCCCACCAATTAGTCTGAGTTGTGGGGGGGGGGGGTGGCTGAGAGGCGCACGGAAACGGGACAGTATATTCTGTATGGACACTGAAAGTAAAGTGGTGATTGTGGTCTCTCCCCTTTCCCCTCTTTGCAGGAGGTGCTGTCCCTGATGGAGGAGCTGCAGAGCGGCGAAGAGCAGCAGTGTCGTCGTCACTCCCAGTTGGACATGAGCTCCAGTGGATTCGGCGAGGAACTCGAGAGACTCATCAAGGAGGGTGGGTGCTGAGTGTTGGCTTGCGGAGTAGCGGATTATCGTGGCTGCAGGAAGAGGTTTCGAGGCCTGCTTGTGTAGCTGCGATGATGAGAAGGTGTATTCCGTCTTTGGCGTCTCTGCTGTGTGCCTACCGACAACAGGGATGAGCACTTTGACGAACTATGGGCGAGCACCTCAGTCGCTCCCAGCTTTTCCAAGCGTCGATAGTGGACAAAGGGAAGAATACACGGCGCTGCCTTTCTTCCAGGCACCACGTGGAAGGAGTTCATCGGTCGGGGTCGCCACTCGCTGCCCAATCCGAGACCGGTGGTGGACGTGGTGGAGGGCGAGATGGACGCCGACGCACTGCTCAAGGGCCTGGCCATGGTGGGCAGCAACACGCCTGCCAAGCGCGACAACGCCACAGCTGCCGCCAGAAAGGTTTTCTATGCGATGTTGTTTGAGCATACAGTAGAGTCGTTGTGGTACTGTCTCTCACTGGATGCTACGGTAGCCAACTGGCCCGGCTGAAACGCTTGTCGAGCAACCGAACGCTACTAATCGTTTGGTTGGATGGGGTCAGCAAGTAATTTCACAGTGTTGGCTAACGTCAGCTCCCCCATATTCCCTCCGTATAGTCGTTTCAACGGCTCCTTGTCAAGTTTGCGCACTTTGTATCGTAACTACTGCCATGTCGCCAGCTAGCACACCACTGAACTCTCTCTCTCCTCAGGACTCCTGTGACGCGAGCAGCGAGCAGAGCGAAGTGGAAGAAGTCGAGCGTTTCGGTCCCACCAACCCTCCAATCGTTGTGACTCCAGTGGTCAGCTTCAAGGCCTCACAGAGGCATAGAACGCAGCACCAAATGGAGCAGCAGACAGGCAGTCTGAAGAGACAGAGGGCATTGGCTCAAAAAAGCTTAGGGAAGGAAGAGAGGAGGGACAGAGTGCAGTCGCTCACCAACAGTCTCTGCCTCCTGAGCAGCAGTCTGCACACGGTGGGTATTGGACCAGATTGGAGGAATGTTGAGTGCCATTGAAACGAACTGCTGGGGAGCGAAACGCTTGATTGGGGCGTAAGACACAACTGCAGGATGTGGAGGTTAACGTGGGCACGTCTCCGTATGCACCTAATACCTTTCCTCGGAAGCAGTCTCGTCATCCTGTCCTAGTGGGGAGCTTGAGTGTGTGCTGCAGTTTCGCCATCTCCCTCCCTCCCACTCTCCCTCCCTTCAGGACGCCGACTTCTTCGACTCGCACTCGCCCATGACGCGCTCTTACGCTTGTGGAGGAGGGGGAGGGAGGAGTCCGAGTCCCCCTCCCTCCTCTCTGGGGCGACACCCCTGCCACCCTGCCCAAGCAACGACAACGACAGCAGCAACTACAGAATCAGAAGAGAATGACTTCGTCTGCAGTGAGGAGAAAGAAGCTGAAGGCTAGGAGGATGCCCAGGTCTATCTCGGATGGAGAGCATTTGGCCTACCTGGGATACAACGACTTGGAGAGAGGTGAGGAGAGAGAGGGAGAGTTGGTAGCTTGGCTGGCTCAGCAAAGTGTAAATGGGAGAGAGAGAGAGTGACCAGTTGTCATTGCTGCTGTTAAAATGCAGTAGTTGCGATAGGTAAGCCGGGGGCTGACATTTGTAAGCGGTCGACGACTTTTTGCGGTCTGCATAAATAGCGAGTTCAGGGGCTATATACTCTCCCGGTTTTATGCGCAGAAGGCGAAGCTCAATTTATTCACGTATTCAGACTTGCCGTTTTCCTTCCACGCAATGGCAAAATGTGGAGGTTTCAGTCTGGGCACAACTTCTGTTCACTTTTTGACCTCAACAGTGTCGCCTTTTCCTGGTTCACTTGAGTGCTGTTGCAGCAGACGACCACCTCAGTCGATCCAGGGAGGAGAAGGAAGAGAGTGGTCGACCGGTGGCTACCGTAGTCGCTACCAGCGCAGTGCTCAGTCCCGCCGGCGCCGGAGACCAATCGGAGACGGCCGTCTGGGAGTGGGACGACTACAAGGTACTACGGTGTCAACCAAATTGTGACTAATAACCCTGAGGTTATTTGAGTCTTTGACAGCTTTCTATTGTGTAGGCAGCGCGAAATTTGTCGCGCGCCCCACTTTTCACAAGCTTCCTGCGGCGTTCTGAAATTTCCATGCGCGCGCAGCTGTCACTCTGGTCGTCGTCATCATAACCAATTTGCGGCCGCTGGTCTGGTCTTGCGCTCCGAATGAACGGGGGAATGTACTAGACTAGTGACAGGGGTGGGAACAGTGGAGTGCGTGTAGTCAGTTGGTTCCCCCCTTGTGCACTCCATCGATCGCTTCCGCTCCGTCGCCTCCACTGGATACGTTATCCCCACTGCGGGGCAGCAGTTGAACAAACGAACGCTCAGCTAACGTTTCTCCTTCGTGTCAATTCGCTCGCGACGACGTCTTCGCCACTCTGGCCCTCTTCGCTAGGTAATAACTAGTCTTTCTACCCTAGCTAGGTGAAGGTAGTCCTTCTTAGGCTGTCTATATTGCTGCGCTAGTGGAAATCGTAAGTGGCAATGCGGTCCTCGCTAGCTGCTGCTAATGATGTGGTACTGTCTTCGGCGTGGCTCATCGGCCGCACTATACGCTGTGGCTAGTTGGTGGGCGGGTATGGCGTACTTCATGGTAATTTGTTGCAGCCTCCCAACCACAGCGAGAGTGGGCCCGTGGAGGAGGGTAGACTGGACGCCAGTGGGCTGACAGCGTTCGGAGACGACTACCTCCCGTTTCTCCCTTCGCAGCAGCTTCCTCCCCTCCACCTCAGACACACGCACAGCTCCGGAAGCGAGGTAGGCTTTTGTTTGATGGGCTAACACATCGGCGTACTGAATGTACGGTAGCATTCTTCCTGATGTGCTTCCGATGATTCATCTTGGGTTTTACAGTACCCACTTCCTACTTGGCTGGGTATTTGCCACCAAAACGATCACTTTGTCCGACATTTGCACTGTGCTTCAATGTGATCCCATTCTCTTTCAGCAGTGCAAGCTGACCCCTGAGGAGAGCTTGGAGCTGGATATGGAGCAGGTGGGAAGGCTGGTGCGCGACAGCCAGCTGCAGCTCCAATGGGCCACGCAGACGACGCTTGTCAGCTCCTGCGACACTGACGGCGACATGGTGAGGGTGACGAGAGTACTTGAAGATGACCAGACATGTCGTCACACTCAATTTCTGGCCGATTCCAGAGCGCTCTTCTGTCCACCTGCGACAAGAACGTCCAGCTGCTCCAGTTGGTCTTGGGACAGCTGATGGCCAGCCGTTCTCCCCAGCGTCAGCTCTCACAAGTGGACTACGCCAAGGTTACAGGTGGGTTAGAATAGGCTTTCAACCTGCATTGCTGATACTGTAGTCCCCTCGGCCATCGACTTTCCATCCATTCAGCTCTTCTAAAGGACTGGCAGGACCTGGCCTTCCAGCTTCGGTTGGGCAATAGGCGGACGAGCTCTGACGGCGCTTCAAAGGGCGCTCGCTCGCGTCGCAGGCTGGGAAGGAGTGGGAGGGGACGGGTGCGCGACCTTCTGAAGGCGGAGATCGAGCGCTTCGGCCAGTCTCTGCGCCTGCTGCTGGAGGAGCAGGGCAACCACTGCTTGGGAGCAGAGGGGAAAGGAAGCAATGGCCTCTCTTCCGGTGATCCCAATTGCTACCAGCAGCAGCACGGCTTCCACTCCATAGAGGACGTCACGAAGGCGCTGGAGACGTTTCAGGTGGAGAATCTGTAGGGAAGAAAGCGGCGTTGAATTGTTCCTTTTGTGAATTCATTCTTCACACTCCGTTGACTAGACTTGCGCAGCCTTCAGTAGTGTCTTTGCCCTTCAGGAGCTCCATGGCCGTCTGCAGGAGGAGCGCCGGCGTCTCCGCCTGCTGGCCAACACGCTGGCTGGAGGCCTGGTCAGTAAACACGCCAGCAGCGACCAGGAGGAGGGGGAGGCGGATGCTCCCTCCTCCTCCTCCGAGGGGGAGGAAGGGGAAATAGGTTCGGAGCTGGAGCTCCTATGCAAGTACTGCGAGGGCGCCCTCGACACCTGCGCCCACCAGCTCTCGCAACTCGGGCACCTCAGGTCTGCCTGGGATGGGAGTTTCTGTGTGATGGCTTCAGATGTTTCGCCAAGCGGTTGAGGTGTTCCCCAAGTATGATAACTCGATAATCTCTGTTGATGCCCTCTTGCGTACATTACGTTCCACTTTCAAGGCTACAATATTCTTATGCTCTTCGTTCATTCAGGCAGCGTTGGGTGGAGTGGGAAGAAGCGGTGTCGAGCCTGAAGCGTCTGATGGCCGGCTTCGAAGGCAAACTGGCCTCCCTGGAGGGCGACAAGCAACGACACAAGGAGGGGGAAGAGGAGGATATGGAACACGAAGTGTCGCCTGGTTCCTTTGGGACAGCCGATGCGGACGTGAAGGTTCGTGTTGCCGACATTGGTTGGAAGTGTACGGCTGACTGGACGCGAAGCGCAGAGAACTCCTTCGAAAGAATTGGTTGAGGACGGCCTCCGATTGAATGGCCAGAGCACGTCGATTCAATAGAAGCGAGAGAGCAGCCTTTTCTCGCAGGTGCTGTACGCGGAGCTGCAGCTGTGCCAGGAGCGCATGGGCCGACTGGAGACCGTCTGCAACTACCTCATGTCCACCTTCGATTCCTCCCCCTCCACCACCACCCCTGACTCCCCCTCTGGCTCCACAGCCACCAATCATCCCTCCAGCGCCCCCTCTACCCTCCACCTACAATGCGGGGACTCCGGCTGCCACTCCTCCTCCTGTTCATCATCGCCCTCCTCCAACTCGCCTATTCCCGACTTCCGCCTGGAGTTGCTCCACTGCGGTAGAAGACTGCACGGCCTCTGGGAAAGGTGAGATGAATGAGGAGCGTCCAATGGCATGCATTGTGTATCGAAATGGCGCAATGAGTCCAGTGTACCGTTGATGCTCCAATAAGCTCCCCCCTCCATTAAGCGCCCCACCCCCTTCCAATAAGCGACCCCTCTAGAGCAAGGTTGAAGAAACAAGCGCCCAGGGCGCTTATTGGAGGATTAAGGGTATATACTGCGCGCCAGTTTTTGAGGGGGGGTCGACTATTCCAGTGGATGTTTCAGTTAGCCTGTACTTCCCGTCTCTCTTGGATCTTGCCGGGTATTTCATTTTGCGATTGCAGATTCCATGACCTGCCGGACGCGGCCGATCTGAAGCCGCCGCAGAGGACCAAACGTCTGAATGAGAGTTCCACTGAAGACGAACAATTGACCGCTGTCGTGGAGCCAACTAGGGCGACCAGGAGACGGGCGGCGAAGACGAAATCTGCAAACTCTGGCGCTCGGTGAGGCACTCTTACCAACGCCTACAATTTTGTTGTGACCTATCTCCCTCTCCCTCCAGAGAAACATATCCATTCATTGCTGATCTCTGCAGGGTCCCTGACACCATCTCTGAAGCTGAGGTGACCCCCCACCGGGTGTGGGGCCTGGTCCGCTGGGCCTGGCGCCTGGTCCGTCGCAGCTGGCCCGCCCAACTGGTCCTACTGGTCCTGGTGTTGTTTGGCCTGGGCTCTTTGGGCCGCTTCGCCTGCGGCGGCGGCGCTGACACTGAGACCAACAACTGGAGATGGGCCTGGGGCCCCCAGTTGGACTACGTGCGGGGGCCGCCGCCTTCCTGAGTCTGAGCATTGGAAGAAGAGTAGTGCCAACTTGCGTCCAATCGTGCTACTACAGTACCTACCCACTCTCGGTGAAAATGCGCCCCATCTGGCTTCTGACTTGTGAGACGTCCTCCTGGCTGCCTGGCGAAGAATCTACAATGATGTGTCGCCTGGCGCGCGCGAATTTTGGGTTACCAACGGTTTCGTTCGTTAGTCGAACGCGCTGTGCAGTTTTCGCCCCGCGATGAGCGCGTCATGATGTTTAGGTGGACAGGATTGGTTTCGCCTTTAGTTTTGGCTCGTCTATTGGTTGGTCTACGGTAGAGAGCTCGAATAGAGTAGTCTTCTAGATTTGTGTCGCTCTTTGCTCGCGTTCCGCTACCGTATAGCGTCTAGCTGTCGTCTATCACACACAGTAGGCCCCTTTGGATGCCAAACGCATCGCTTCTCCTCTCCGTCTTAGGGAACGAGCGAATTCGATCCAAAATTTGTCCCCCCAATGGTTGCTCTACTGTTCCGCGGTTTCGTCCCATGTCCATACATACCTCAGGCCGAGTCTGTCTATGCTGCTCTTGTTAGGAGGTACTGTAAGTAAGACGAAGATTCAGTGCTTCATTCAAGCCCTTTAGTCAGTCGTCTTCGCGCCGCGCGATTGTGCGTCCTCTCGCCCAAAAGTCTGTGTGCTCAGCTCCGCTCCTCAGTCCTCCCATTGTATCGCAATCTGTGCAGAGGAATACGAGGCGGTCCTATAAGCTGTACTTCCGTTGCGGAAGCGAGCTCCCTTCCATAGTGTACTGTAGTCATACTGTAAGTGTTTATGTTCTTGTGACGAAGTGGCGGCGAGTTCTTCCATCCACGCGTTTTCCATCGTCGTTGGTTCTCTGATTATCCCACGCGAAGTACTACTGCGGCGGCTTGTTTCAGTCAAAGTGCCCTGCGGGCTGAGGCTTCGAGTCGTTCTAACACAGAATCGTGTCGTAAGATCATACGGTCTATCACTCTGCCCGTACGATCGCGAGGCGCAGGCATGTACAATACAATGCAAGATATACATACTTTTGCACGAGGCACCACAATTCGTTGCGAACGGACAGAGCGGCCGTTACAGACGCAGCCTCACCCCGAGTAGGGCGATCAATATCGTCGTCGACTTGGACGGTCGTGTCGTCTGCATTGTGCAAAGCACTGATAAGCGCCGGCCGCACTGTGTCGCTGCAAAGGAAGGCGTTTGCTGTGTTCGTGCCCAGGTGCGGAATGTGAGAACCGCGGCTATCGCAGGTACGTCGGTAGGTATGCCTGTACCTATAGGTACAGTGTAGGTATGGGTATTGGGGACCTATGTAGGTAGGCATTGGAGAAGGCTATCCAGAGCAGACCTTGAAGAGGGGAGGGGTAATGAAGCGACTAGTGGGCGGACCGGGAAAACTGGGCGCCCCATCTGGGCGCCGCCAATTGGGCGCCAGGGACAACTGGGCGTCGGGGACAACTGGGCGCCACCTATCGAAATTCAAACGTTGTAGCCCCATCGCGAGACTACACAGCCTCTATTGTGCCACATACCAGAGTCCTTTACAT
>JASAMZ010006124.1:0-15000 GCA_030248115.1 Linhomoeus sp. GSCO2_2 | reverse complement strand
TTGCGAATTCAGTTTTGCACTATCGCGGCTTGCCTGGCGTCCGCACTGGTCGCGTTATGCAAGTTTCAAGTATTGGCGGTTCTTCTCCGTGAATGGGACCTCGTTCATCCTTCTTCAAGCGAGCCCTTGCGTGTCCAGCAGATGGAGTCAACGAAAGCGCAGGTCAATGAGAGAGTGCCTCTGCCAAGTCGCAAGGAGGCTACTGAATGTTTTCCAAGTAATGAAAGCGTCGCAGTGAGTGTAAAATGAATGCAGAGCTACAAGTATGTACCTACCGCTTTTTCTTAGGCCCGGGTAATCATCTGTCCTCCGCCGTGCTCCTGATCAATCTCTACCTCCTTGTGGCCTTGTTCCACATGTGGCTGTTCAACGTCTACGTCAACTGCTACCGATGGTGAGCTTTTGCGTTGTTTGCTCCCCAAGGTCCTGCGCAGATGGTTCATACATGCTGACTTGCCGCAGGTACAACCGCATCGGTGCGCACGACCTTTTCGCCAGTTCGGCCACTCGACGGCACGGCCACAACTGTCCTGAAGTCGAGGAAGTGGAGCAGCAGCGTGGTCGCCGACGATGCTGGACCTTCCACTCCCTCCAAATGACACCCAGGCCGCAGCAGCAGCAGACGCAGCCTCGCGGATCGATCCAGCGGCCACCCGCCTTCACCTCCATAGCGGAAGAGGGAGGCCCCTCTCCTCACGGCACGGGAATCGGCTGTCCCCACAGTTTCGCCTGACAAGCAGCGCGCGTCCTGAATTTCTCTATACGTACTGACTCGATAGCTTCGCGCTGTTGTAACTTTGTTCTCACACATGCTACGCTTTCGACAATAGCACGGACCGGAGAACAAACACGTATACTGTTGACGGCAACTCCATCAAAACATCGTAAGTGATAAAGAGAGAGAGCAGTCATATGTATATCCTCTGTCACAAACAGGCGAAGCTTTTCAACGCGTGTTGCGACGTGTACCTGCATATTGTACCAGACCGACACCTAATGCATCGCTTGAATTGAAAGTCATGCAACTTGGGCACGCACAAATAAAAGTCAAGCATTGATCTTGGTCTTGCGTCCCTGCAGTTTGAGGGCAAAGCAGGTCGCTGTAGGTGCAGGACGTGTTGATTTGCAGGGCGACGACAACACAAGTTTCGCCGTCCGGCGAGAGGTCTTTGCCGTTCCTCTATGCCTCTGTCCTCTCTCAATCCCCCCTCTCGCGGAAGTAGCGCTCGATGACGCGCGCGAAGTCATTGTCGTCGTCGTCGTCGTCCTTCCACTGCCAGGCGCCGTAGCGATTGGTCTCGAGGTAGGCGCCGAGCTCGAATCGGTCGTCGTCGATCAGACGGTAGCGACTGGAGTAGTTGCGCCTGCTGTAGATTCCTTGGGCTACGTGGTAGACGATGTTGTCCAGGTAGGAGACCTTGCCCTGGATCTGTCCGAACACCTTCTGGCCCCAGCGCTGACTGAGCTCGTGCAAGCAGCGGTTCAGGCCTAGGGTTGAGGCGAACTTGACGTGCTGCCCCATGGCCGAGGCCTACAAGTGGACGTTGTTGAGCCAGAGAGATGTTCAACCCACAATACCTATGGGTATCACCTACGGTGCACCTAATAGTATCTGTCAATTGAATTATGTGAGTTCTAAAGTCCCCCCCCCCCCCTTCCCCCCCCCCCCCCCTTGGATGCTCTAGTCCTGCACTAAGCACCCCTCCTGATCATGGGAGCGCAGGTCGACTGCTGAAGTTAAAAGTTGAGAAGGGGGCCCCCACTGGAGGATTTACAGGATTCTGTTTTCTAATCAGGATGTCCAATACTGGGAATTCACGTGTTTGCCTACAACCCACCAAACCAACTGTATGTACAAGTGGACTCGTCGCGACCTCTACTCGCCTTAACTCCGATTCAATTCGTAACGATCGCAAGTTGGTCCTAGACACACCACACTCCGTATACCAATTACCAGGAGCAGCTTGTCTCCACTGCCCAAGAGCATGAAGTCGGCGAAGCCGACCCTCCTGACCGTCTCCACCTTGGCTCCCCAGGCCAGGCCCGGGTTGCACCACAGGCTCAGGCTGATTCCACTGTTGTCAAAGTACTCTTCCACGCTTATCTGGCCGCTTTGCCAGCATTCGATGGCCGACTTGCGAACCAGGCCGGTTGGAACGGGTCGTCCGTCTTCCATTCTGACGTCCTCGACGCGATTGAACAGTTGCACCAGATGAGAATGGGCTAGTTTCGCCTTCAGCTGGGACAACCAGTCCGTGTGGAAGAAGATCTGCGGCCGCTTTCACAAAACGCCAACTTTGAAGCACTTGCACGTTAGCAACGGCATTCGAACTGTTACTTTGCTAAAGCTAGCTAGGTCACACCGACGCGTGCCTAGGTATGTACGCGCCAAAGATTCCCCGAAGGGGCTGTGGCTCATCGCCTTTGTGCATCCATTTGCAAGTCGTTCCTATGGGTTTCGTGAAAGTGGCACCAGGTCGGCGTCGAGCCAGAGAAGGTGCTTGTGACGCGCCTTCAGGTACTTGAGGCCAACGGAGAAGAACCTCTCCTTCTGCCAGACCACTGAGGCTTTCGGTATGTCGACAACTGTGATTCGATCTAACCGCCATCCATTGTCACTGCGCAAGTCGTCGGCGTCGCCCAGGCGCAGTCCGTGGCAGACCAAGATGACGTCGACTTGCGACACAAGTTGCTTGACTGTCTCCTTCAGTGCTGCCAGACGCTCCTCGCTCCCAGAGAAGTTGAAATAGGCCAGGAGGGCTGCCGTGTCCATTGCGTATGCCGACAGTGTTTTGCGTTCTAGGCAGTCTATTTGTACAACATCGTCCCTTCTGGTCGTTTGGAACTGCAGTAATCGCAGTACTTACATTGGGAATGCACCGTATGCAGTGTACGGCACTTTCACTTCCTTGCCACGCCGGCGCGAACTCGACGCGTACTCCGCGCGAGGAACGGAAGGAAGAGATGTAAAGTGGGAAGAGCGGACCCGCGTTTTGTAACAGGTGTGGCACTGACTCTGTCCTCTTGGTCTATTCTTGCCGCGCTATCGCGTGATGGTCGTCGAACCGTACCTTCGTAGGTACGCGAACCTAACATCGACGGCGCAAAAGCAATTGTGACGTACTTTCTCACTGCAATGCAGCTTTGCTTGGAATTTCAGCTTACTTACCTCTATAACAGGCACGACAGCTTACTTACCTCTATAACAGTAGCGGATTCAGGGGGTGGGGGGGGGGGGCGGGGCGGTTGGAAACATTTTGCACGGCAGCGCCTCCGGCACTAGCAAAAGATTTTCGCCTGGTGCGCATTTTAAGCTATTTTCTAACATAAGGGCCGAAATGGACAAAAATTTTCGCCTGCGGCGCTATGTGTTTTAAGGCGATTTCACAACTTCACACATTAATTTTTGCACATTTTTGCAGATTTGAGCATCGTGCCTCCCCCCCCCCCCCCTGTTCCCTCAAAAATTCCGCCCCCCCCCTCCTCCCCAATCTCAAATCCTGGATCCGCCACTAATCTGCAGCGAAGTGGCAGTCACCATTTTCAAGTCTCACTCAGACTCACTCCCACTCAAGTGCCAAATCACATTGAACTGCGCTTCAAGCCGCTTCTATCGGGTTGTTTCTCCTTCGTTGATGGATCCCCGCCATACTTTGTCATAAAGATTTGGTTGCGTCGCCAAACGACTGCCTGGTTTGTGCGGACATCATTTGACTTGTCGGCCAAACAAACGATCTCGTTGAAAACGTCATCCGAGTTGCGATTTCTGGTTTCCGGCATGACGTGGTAGAGTAAAACCACGACAACGCAACCCAGAATGAACCAGGGCAGAGGCGCCATCGTGCCCGCATAGAGGAGAAGTGGGTCGAAGAGCAGCAGCTGCAAGGTGGTCGAATTTATCCACTGCAATTTACTTGTCATTGTTAACGAACTCACTACTGTGGGCGCCATCACCTCTATGTGAGCGCTGAGTTTCATGGTGGCTATTGTCCACATCGAGCACTGGGCTCTGAATCTCTGCGACGTGATCTCTGAAGCGAACAAGTGGCTGACGTCTCTGGCGGGAATGGTGAAGATCGACAACACCAAAATACAAATGGCAGAAATGTAGCCGGAAGTCTCGGTCTGGAAAAGGCCTGAAATGCATTGAAAGTGCAGTAAATAACACATTTTGGCTGCATGAGCAAGTCTGAAACGTTAGCTCTTCACCGATGAGGGAAGCAGCGAACAGACAGAGCATAGCAATGGAGGTGCCCCCCAATAGATAGGTGCGTCGAGGCAGTTTCTCCATCACGACCACACCCACCAACCCTGAGAGCACCGTGATTATTGATCTTATTAACGTGAACGTTTGGGCCGTCTCGTAGGGAACGCCGGCCTTCATGAAGAAGGCTGAAAGGTTGCGATCCACACTTGTCACTTGCTAGCCAACTATTGTGTGAAGCAGAATGAAAAGCAATGAGATTCAAGCAAAACCTTCCATTTGGATGTATGTATGTAAGTGTGCAACGAATGAATTGTCGGAGCTAAGATGTGGAATCATTAATGGAACCGTTCCGTCGTCAAATTCACATCTTTTGCAATCTTACACTACCAGTGGAGAAGATGAACTGGAGGGCGATTCCGCAGCAGGCGAACGTGAGCGCCGTCAGCCCCAACAGCAGCAATAGGCGCAGATGGGAGCGGCTGAAGACCAACTCTGTCAGCGTCAGACGTCGACCGCCCGAGGCGGACGTCCGCAGGTCTTTTCTAAAACACAGGCCGTGAGCGAGCGTTCGTCAGAAACGATACTTATTGCTGCAGTATGCGACGTCAATCAGGCCAATCGATGCACCGACTCGAATTTCGCCATCTTCTCAGCAACTTGCTCCTCACTGGCTCCCATGGTCTGCAGTGCCCTTCTGGCTCCCTCCTCGTCCCTCTTCCTCGAGAGGAGCCACGAAGGACTCTCAGGCATGCAGAGGACCAACAATAGTCCCCCGATCAACGTGGGCACTGTCATGAGCAGGTAGACGAGTCCCCAGCACTGCGGGGTGCCCAGCAGGCGGCTGTGACCCAGGACGTTGGCTATGACGGCGCCCAAGAACCGGGTTGCCATGGAAAGGGTGGTGACGGAGCCCCGTAGCGACTGGGGCGCGATCTCTACTTGGTAGACTGGCGCGACGGGGTTGACCAGACTGACGGACAGCAGCCCGAGGACGTAGCCTGTCGGAAAAAGTCGCTTGTCGTCCGGATTGGACTTAGACGCAATTCAACTCTGTATGTACGTCTGTACCAGTGTAGAGAAGGCCGACAGAGTCGAGCAGCTGGGCCAGCCAGAGGATCAGCCCGGTAGGCAACAGAAGGCCCGGCCCGCCAAGGGCCACCGTCCACTTTCTGCCCAGTATGTCCGCCGGGTAAGCGGACACCTACAGTTGCACATTCGATCAAGCGGGCCAATCTTGGTCGCACGCCATTGCTACAGTCCCAAGGCCAAGGCTGCAAATGTGGAAGTTGTAAATGACCAATTACCAGGACGGAGATCCAACTGGTCAGGCTGGGCAGCAGAAAGAGCGCCGACCACATCCAAGCCAGTGTCGACTCACTAACCGTCGTGTTGGCCCCACTCTAAACGGTACTATCGTCGTAGCACCAAACGCGCTCCACCCCCACCCCCCCCCCCCCCCCGCCTCTCCCGGCTGCACGTATGGGTACAAAACGTAGTATGCTTTACGTCATTAGCTACATACAGAGTAAGTCGCAGTGACGCAAGGCACCCTTCTGTAGATGAGTTCGTCGGCAAAGTATACCCAAAAGGAAAGAGGCGGCAAGTCCAGATTGTTTCTCCCTCAGCCCCACACAAGTATGTATGTAGGCACACTTCCTCGGAAATCGACTTACTTGAAGTCTGTCCCTAATGAAGTTCTTGAGCACCGGCTGCATGGTGTTGGCCGCAGCATTGAGATACTGCAGCTGGATGCCGAAGCAGAAGCAGAGCACGACGGCGGCCGCGTAGGATCTGACCGCCCAACAAGACCGGCAACTCCACATTGCGTCGTCTGAGAGTTGCTCCTGTAGTAGTCAGTCGTGATGTGAACGCCAGCTCCGTAGTCGGTAGATTCGCCTAGTTCGCACCAGGAGTCGAGACACCAGACCATTGTATGTTTAACTTCAGTGCTACCACGACCTACCGACCCGTACGTACACACGTATGTCCACAACCATTGTAAATACCGTAGCAGTCATGCAGTTGGTCTTCCTTGTGTAATCGGATGGGCTGTTTGGACGAGTCGGACACGCACGACTAGAACTTAGAACATGCGCTACACGGCTGCTTCTACAGGAGAGGACAGACACTCTGCTAACTCCGCTTTCCTGCACTGCGCGCACCACGGCTTGTTACGGTACGCTACATAATAGGGCAACATTTGCATATAGACTCGAATGTGGAAGACCGTCAGATCGGGATACTGAGGATGATATACGTACTTACATAGGCTTCATTGCGACGAAACGGACGACTGGTGACAAGCAACTAGACGCAAGTATGTAGATAGCGTCCTGGACGGCGCTGCAGCAACTGTAATCAACCAACGCCCACCAAACACTGTATGAACAGAAACTTTCGAGCAGACCTCGAAAGAGTTCGTGCTTAAAGGGTCGACCAATCGGAGGATCCAAACAACCTTTCCGACATCTTTCAAGGAGGCTGCCGCAAAACAATCGCCTCTTGACTGTCCCAAATGGAGCTCTTGGCTTGGTGTTGCATATCAGACACTTATTAGCAGAAGCAGAGCGCGGCGGCGGCCGCGCGCACGTAGCACCTGACCGGTCCGCTCCACAGAGCTTTGTGGCTGCGAGAGCTATGATCCTCTGTAGTATACGCAAACGACAACTTCATAATAAGAAGCCGTCCTAGGATGAATCTGGAGAATTTACGACAGCAATCAAAGGGGCAAGCGGCTGATGGTCCCTTCAATATGTAACCAGATGGGCGATTTGGAGGATCTAGACCTGCATGGCCGGAAGTTAGAACCTGCCCTGGACGTTTGATAATATGACTGGGGACTCTGCGCGAAAAGCATCGCAGAGAGGTGCAACACTGTTAATCATCATTTACATACATACACTGAGCACGTCATGTGTACATACGTGAACGCTAACCCCAGGTGTGTAACAGTCTGCAGATGTAGGAATTATGCACCGTCCGCGGTACTGCCAAAGCAGAGAAACTGCTGTCGGCCGAAGACAGCGTAAGAAATTACATACATAGCACTGCCGTTCACCGTATCATGGTTGGCGCGGCAGCGCCAAACCATAATATGTTCCATCTCGGCCGCGCGCGCCTTTTCCCATCATCACGATGTTTGTTTCTCGGACTGTGCTAAACGGAATTGAATGAAATTTGGTACACTAAAGGACATTGTCATAGACAGATTAAATTCCAAATTTGGTGAAAATCGGTTAAGTGCAGCGAAAGTTGCAGGCGAAAAAAGGATCGTGGCGCGTTTCTTGTCCCAACGGCGGGGGGTGAATTCTTCTCCGTCTCCTTCTTCTCCTCCTCCTCCTCCTTCACGTCACGCTCTAACGTCCATCAATGAGGATCTCGTCGAGTCGCCTGCTATTCTTCCCAACCGTGGTTGCGCGCTCTACAGTACAAGCCCCAGAGTGCCCCCGCTCGTTCAGGAGGTCCTGCATACGTGTCCCAAAATTGTCCTACTCATTCTGTGCGTGTCTCAAAGTGCCCCCGCTCGTTCAGGAGGCCCTGCATACGTGTCCCAAAATTGTCCTACTCGTTTTGTACGTGCCTCAAAGTGCCCCCGCTCGTTCAGGAGGCCCTGCAAACGTGTCCCAAAATTGTCCTACTCGTTTTGTACGTGCCTCAGAGTGCCCCCGCTCGTTCAGGAGGCCCTGCATACGTGTCCCAAAAATGTCCTACTCGTTTTGTACGTGCCTCAAAGTGCCCCCGCTCGTTGAGGAGGCCCTGCATACGTGTCCCAGAATTGTCCTACTCATTCTGTGCGTGTCTCAAAGTGCCCCCGCTCGTTCAGGAGGCCCTGCATACGTGTCCCAAAATTGTCCTACTCGTTTTGTACGTGCCTCAAAGTGCCCCCGCTCGTTCAGGAGGCCCTGCATACGTGTCCCAAAATTGTCCTACTCGTTTTGTACGTGCCTCAAAGTGCCCCCGCTCGTTCAGGAGGCCCTGCATACGTGTCCCAAAAATGTCCTACTCGTTTTGTACGTGCCTCAAAGTGCCCCCGCTCGTTCAGGAGGCCCTGCATACGTGTTCCAAAATTGTCCTACTCGTTTTGCACGTGCCTCAAAGCGCCAACGCTCGTTCAGGAGGCCCTGCATACGTGTCCCAAAATTGTCCTACTCGTTTTGTACGTGCCTCAAAGCGCCAACGCTCGTTCAGGAGGCCCTGCATACGTGTCCCAAAAATGTCCTACTCGTTTTGTACGTGCCTCAAAGTGCCCCCGCTTGTTCAGGAGGCCCTGCATACGTGTCCCAAAATTGTCCTACTCGCTTTGTACGTGCCTCAAAGTGCTCCCGCTCGTTCAGGAGGCCCTGCAAACGCGTCCCAAAATTGTCCTACTCATTTTGTACGCGCCTCAAGGTGATCCCGCTTGTTCAGGAGGCCCTGCATACGTGTCCCAAAATTGTCCTTGGCACTCGTTTTGTGCGCGCCTCATAGTGCCCCCACTCGTCAGGAGGCCCTGCATACATGTCCCAAAATTGTCCGACTCATTTTGTACGCGCCTCAAAGTGCCCCCGCTCGTTCAGGAGGCCCTGCAAACGCGTCCCAAAATTGTCCTACTCATTTTGTGCGTACCCCAAAGTGATCCCGCTCGTTCAGGAGGCCCTGCATACGTGTCCCAAAATTGTCCTAGGCACTCGTTTTGTGCGCGCCTCAAAGTGCCCCCACTCCTTCAGGAGGCCCTGCATACATGTCCCAAAATTGTTCTACTCTGTTTGTGCGTGCCTCAAAATGCCCCCGCTCGTTCAGGACGTGTCACGAAATTGCCCTATTCGTTTTGAGTGCCCCCGCTCGTTCAGGAGGAACTGCATACGTGATCCAAAATTGCCCTGCTCGTCCGGTACGTTACCCAAATGGGTCAAACTCGTACAAAAGCCTCTACAGTCGTGTCTCAAGGTGGCCTACATCGGCAACGTGGGTTGATTGGCTCCGCCAATCAAAAAGTAAGAGTATTTCATGTAAAATGCCTAAAGGCAGAAAGGAGAATATGTTCCAAGTATGAAGCATGTAAAAGTAAGAGTATTGAACGATATTCCTCTGGTGTAGCAAATGCGGCGCTTTGCGCCGCCCACCAATTTGTTAAAGAAAGAATAGTACCAGTATTGATTGAAAGAAAGCATTTTCGACTAAAATCATCCACACAAACTGCGCAAAGGTCACAACGACACGCGGCAACATATTCGGCACACCCTAGCGTGTCGTTGTGACCTTTGCGCAGTTTGTGTGGATGATTTTAGTCGAAAATGCTTTCTTTCAATCAATACTGGTACTATTCTTTCTTTAACAAATTGGTGGGCGGCGCAAAGCGCCGCATTTGCTACACCAGAGGAATATCGTTCAATACTCTTACTTTTACATGCTTCATACTTGGAACATATTCTCCTTTCTGCCTTTAGGCATTTTACATGTGTAGGTATGTACCCCTTTCCGCTGTTATCTGTCGCACCATCTGGTCGTATGTACAGTAGGTGAGAACCTGCTCTCAACTCAAATGATCGGTCGAAGGCCATCTTCTGCTCAGGATTCTGACTGAGGCGCAGCTTTCGCCCTCCTTTGTTTTAGGCTGCAACGGGCACCCATGGAATTGTTCTTTTAATAGGTACCTTCTCGTCGTCCAAGCCGATCAAAGCGTCCGAGCGACCTTACCTTGCATTCGTCCACCCCCCCCCCCCCCCCAAATGGCTTCTGAGACTACGAAGCACATCACTTCGTCGGCGTCGTCCAGGCGCAGTCCGTGGCAGACCAAGATGACGTCGGCCTGCGACGCAAAACTGCTTGCCCGTCTCCTTTAGTGCAGCCAGCCGCTCCTCGCTCCCAGAGAAGTTGAAATAGGGCGGGAGGGCCGACGTGTCCATTGCTTGCGCCGACAGTGTCTGCGTTCTGCTATTAATGCAACATCGTCCCTTCTGATCGTTTGGTACTGCCGTAATGGCATTATGCACCGTACGCAGTGTACGCACTTACATTTCCTCGCCACGCGGCGCGAACTCGAACCGCGCAAGGAAACGGAAGGAATAGTCGTACGTAGAGGGGAAGAACGCGTCCGCGTTTTGTAACAGGTGTGGCACTGACTCTGTCCTCTTGGTCTATTCTTGTCGCGCTATCGCGTGATGGCCGTCGAACCGTACCTTCGTAGGTACGCGAACCTAACTAACATCGACGGCGCAAAAGCAACTGTGGAGGGCTTTCGCAGCTTTGCATGGGATGTCGGGTCATGCTGGGGTGCGACAACTTACCTACATCTGCACTCTGCAGCGAGGTGGCAGTGGCGATTGGCGAAGTGGCTTTCGAATCTCACTCAGACTCACTTCACGCAGGTGCCACATCACATTGAACTCCATGCCGTTTCTATCGAGTTGTCGCCCCTCCGTAGATGGCTCTCCGCCGAACTTTGTCATAAAGACTTGGTTGCGCTTCCAGACGGCCCTGGCTTGTCCGGACATTATTCGACTTGTCGGCGAAACAGCGTGTCGAACGGTTGTGGCCGGACGCAAAATCTGCAACTCTGCAACGCGTTTAGACAGACTTGCAGTTGCATGTAATCTTCATATCCTCGAACATCGTAATGGTGAAGCTCAGTTTCAATAACTGAGACAAACTCTAAGAAAATATTTACTGAAACTGAAACTGATACTAAAACTAAATTGAAGATTAATACTGGTATTACTGAAACTGATTTGGAAACATATACTGATACTGATACTGAAACTGAAACTGAAGCAATAAGTTTCTATGGTCACCCCTGGAAGGCAATCCATTATGTGCTCGACCCAGTTGTTCCAACTGCAAAGCTGCCTACTTATGTGCAGAGGTTGCACATAGCTTGCCTGCGCCAGCGTAAGGGAATACACACAGCAGAGCGGTTGGGCTGATGGGCGCGCGGCGGCCCCGTCCGCCAAACGACGCTTCCGTTCACCGTCGTTTCTTCACTGCTAGCGACTCAGCTCAGTGAGTCTGCACATTGAGCCTTAGTTCGAAGTCGTCTGAAGACGGTGCACTTTCGAGTCGTGAATTCATTTTACGAGTCGTGAAATGGCCGCAGGGGGTAAGGCGGCGAGTCAAGTCGCCCGCCAGTGCCAAGCAGCCAAGGAGTCGTCAACTTTGGGTCAGACAGTGCTCCCATTCGAATGCAACGAGAAGTTTCGGTGACCTGTAGTTGCCGCCTTGAAACCGTTTTGTCGCCCAGGTGTTATGTCTGATTTTAGACCTGTCGAACTGCGACCTGCTCCAGATGCCGGACGCTGTCTTCTTCATTCTGAAGGAGTACGAAATCGGCGTGTGCAACCTCGGCTCCAATCGGCTCAAGAGGTTTCCAAAGAAGTTACCTGCCAAGTTCCCCGCTCTGAAAGGTGCCTTCTATGTTGCGGTTCACCCTGGCCTCTAATGAAGAAGACTGACGAATCGAAACCAGTACGGTATTTACGCCAATAAGCCCCCCTCCCCTGTCCCTACTTCGACGACATGCCCTTGGAGGACGAGATGGAGAGGGGGGCTTATTGGAGTATTTACAGTTACCTTTTGCATCTAGGTAACCGTATTTACGCCAATAACCCCCCCCCCCCCCCCCCCCCTCCTCTGTCCCTACTTCGACGACATGCCCTTGGAGGACGAGATGGGGAGGGGGGCTTATTGGAGTATTTACAGTAATTTAGAATTAAAAAATTTCAATGTTAAACCTAAAAACTATGTTCAAAGCATTTTCTGGCCCAAGCAGACACAGTGATAAAGTACCGCAATCCAAGCGGAGGGTGACCATAGCGCAGCCTCGCAACACAAAGCGGTCTAAACTTCAGTCCAACTGAGAATCGTGACGCATTCTACTTCGCATACCAAATGGCATTACAGTATTGAACCTGTGCGGAAATCAACTGGAAGAAATCCCTGACGAAGCGGGCCAGTTCGCTTAATTGATGGCCCTGAACCTGAAGGGCAATCGATTGTCAACTTTCCCGACTGCCGTCTACTCCTGCAAGAGTCTGCAAGTGGTCGACGTCAGCGACAACCTGATTGAAGGTATGTAGGTACACAGCATCCGCTAGAGCTTCCAGAAGCTTAATAAGTTTTATTAATTTCGTTGGGATTAATGGACATGCTTTGCTGCGCACTCTTCCAGCTTGACGCTTCAGAGGTGGACCTGCAGCGTGTGGTGACGGAGCTGCCGAATCTGAAGCAGCTGTTCTTGACGAGCGCCTCGCTGAAAAGGCCAGTGGATGAGATGGTTTCCGACTACGAAGGCTCGCTTCCCTTCAAGATTGCCTGATTTTGAAGTTCCACCACAGAATTGACTGGCTGTCGTCGCAGACCAGAGTACACAACTGAATGTGTTGCGGTACGGGCCTAGATCACTCATAGATAACCGTCGTGTGTTTGCGTTAGTTCGTTGATGCAATTGGATGCAACATGGTGCCTTTATTGCTTGACTCGAGTCCTCGTAAGTCGACCTGTTGATTAGGCCAGGCCGTAACCTCGCCGGTCATCAGCAGACTGAAGAGACGCATTGTCTACCCTAGATTGGATAAAACTAACTGTGACCGGCGCGTTACACACCATACTGTACATCAAAACGTCGCTACACCCATGTGGAACGCAGAAAACAGGTACACTGACGTGACGACACAGTACGCATGCAACATCCCTGCCAACGATCCGAAATGTCCCTCTCTCTGCACCGGGCCTGCTTTTAAATAGGCATACGTTTAGAGTAAGTGCAAGAATTGTAACATCCGCGCGTTATACATCCGACCATTTGTCAGTCCTCCGAGGCGAGCAGCGTGCTTTTGGTCTCGAGCTTGGGCAGACTGCGGACCTTCTCCGGAGGCACGTAGACCATTGGGACGCCTCGGATGCCGCCGTGCGCGCGCTGTTGAGACTTGTCCACGATCGGCGGCAGAATATGCCTTGGGCCAGTCGTCTTGGTTGGCGCGGTCGTCGCTGGAAGTGGACAGGTTATTACAGTATGATGACGTACATAGCTGCCCGAGTGAGGGGTGGTTTTTTTTCCTTGCGTAGTCAATGGCCCCAAGCTTATTAGCGAGACGCGCACACCATAGGGCCTGATCGAATGCGAAAGCAGGGCGCATCGGTGGGCTTCAGAGCCGGCATCCCGATTCTCCTACAGTATACCCACCTTTGTCTCCTCCTGTTCCTTGAATGGGCGGCAATCTCGGCATCGCGTTGTTCGACTGAACTGTGGCGGCTGTAGTGGTCTGACCGTTCAACTCCAAGTCTTTCTGTGAGGCCTGAGACTTCGGGTCGACGAGCAGGGGCGCCCCGGAGTCGCCCGTCCTCTTCCTCTTACACGGGCAGCAGGAGCAGAGTCTGGCGAGGAAGGAGCCTCCTCCCTCCTTCTTTGCAGGGACATTCTCAACGGGGGTCTTCGACTCGTGGTCGGAGGAAGGTGGGGCGCGTTCCGCGTCTGCACTCTGTTGGCGCACAGGACGGTTCTTCCTGAAGACGAACTCCGATAACCCTTTTGATCTGGGGACGTCTGTAGACGTCTGCTAACTTGGCTAACTTGGGTTGGCGGTGCGCTGATCAGCAAGTTTTCAACCGCAAAACCAAGTTAGCGAGTTTGCGGTAAATGGACTGCTAACCCAGTAGGATCTACGGGGATAATAATGGCAGACAGTCATACAATTCTAACTGACCATTTTCGATATATTATCCTCCATAGAAGAAAGGCGACGACGCCGATCACTATGAGAAGGATTAGGCCGCCGACGGCTGCGAGGGCGTACCATGCCCACTCGGGCATTTCGAAGCCTGAAATGGAATGGAATGATAGCTTCCACACAGGGTGGGATTAAACTTTACTTTTGCATTCCGTCCATGTCCAGTGCACGCTACTGCTTGAAAGTGTTGTTTGGCGTAACAAGTAGCACTCACGGCCGATTGATATGAGAAACGTGGCACTGTGGTGCGTAGTTATAGGCTGGAAGTAGTTTCCCCAAGCTGACTGACTACATACCTGGCGCTTCAGTAGTGGTGGTAGTGGTCGTCACATTGCCAGTGACATTCCAATAAGCATTATCAGCCCATTCGATTTCGCCAAGTCCAAGTGAGTCGTCGTCGCCGCTGGCCCCTTCCCCTCCTCCAAGCAGACCGATTGCTGGGTCAGTGGTCGAGTTCTGCGGCGGCGACTCCGAAGTCGCAGTGGCGTTTGCCTCCATTACTTCGCGTTGGAAAGCGCGCAAAAAAACAAGCGCTATTCTAGGCCCCTGGCCAGGCTACTGAGCTGCTACGACGTCGTCAACTCAATAAGTAAAGCCCGCCGGCGCTAGTAGAGAGGGTATGGCGCGCTTTGGCGGGTCGAAGCGAGGCCGAGCTCGTAACCCGGCAACTGAGGGCGCTTTCCCTGCCCTTGCTCTATCACCGCGCTTATGCACGGACGGGGCAATCAGAACGGAAGAGAAATCTATAGGTATGTCTGTAATGTGTCTCTCGCGTGACTGGAAAACACCCACTCTACCCTTCCTACAGAACTCTACACGACATGCGCTTTTGGTTAAAATTAATAAGGGTCAGAAATCAAAGAAATTAATGACTGCAAGACAACCATCAACGATGACAGCATTGCACTACAGTCACAGATGGCTCCTGCCTAACACTGTCGTCGCGCAAATCAAATGCGCAACATGTAGTCTGACTGAAACGGTGCTGCCAATGACATCCTGATTTGTGTAGACTGGCTATGTAACTGAGGTGTGAGAATATGATTTGCTTCACGCCGAAACAATATCAAATGTACATTTGTACCTACCGTG
>JASAMZ010006123.1:0-12712 GCA_030248115.1 Linhomoeus sp. GSCO2_2 | reverse complement strand
TTCGCGATACTTCGAAGAAGTGGCGCCTTTCGGATGTGCACTTGAAGGTTCGCTGTCCTGTATGTATCGTAAGTACACTCGACTAGTTTAATGCTGAAGCGCCTTCTCTGGCGCGCGACAGTCCCCACTGCCATCTTTGGCGCGCGGCAGTCCCCACTGCCATCTTTGGCGCGCGGCAGTCTCCTGCCCACTTTATGGCTTCACTTCGCCTGCCAGCCGTCCCACCGTTGCCAACTCACACACATATTTCAGGACCGAGCGTGGCTCAGTTATTGGGACTACATAGCTTCTGCAGAAGACAGGGAAAAGTATTTGACAAAGTTCGGTTCGATCTATCCGCGAATCGAGCTGCTGACAATAGACGAACAGAAGAGGGAAGGCTTCCCTGAGGAATTCAGCTTGGTATTGGAATTTGATTGCTGTTGATGTGATACTTTCAACAGAGAGACTTGGCTTTATCTGTTCCGTAGGCGTTGCCTCCAACTACTGGGGATCTCACGTTGCTCGAGGGTCGCGCCAGCGCTATTGCTTTGGAGAAAGCTGAAGTTCACAACGTTTTCGACGAATTTCGACGTTTTGAGAGTTCGACGGTGTGGCCTCAGCCGCCGCCACCACCCTCCAACCCTGACACCATACCAACACCACCGGCCAGTTTTCTAACCCCGCCGCCCAATGACGACAAGTCGTCGGAAGAAGGGGCGACGGCGCAACAACAATTCCCAATGGATTCGAAGTTTCAACTCGATTCGCCAGGGATGGCACCACCTTCTGCCCATTCGCTGGCGTGGAGAAGATTCCAGTGGCGAGGAGGTCAGTCACTTCACTACACAGTCAGGCTATGAGATTGGCCACCCGCTCACTGGAGAAGAATATCGGCTGCCTGCGGGCCGACTATAACGCCCTGGAGGCGAACGTGCTCGTCCTAGCTGAGTCTAGAGCCTCCGTTGGCAGGGAGCGGCGGAGAACGTCGTCCTGAGAAGACTCTTCAGACAGCGACGGGAATATGAGGTGAACTACTGTTTTGTTGGGATACGGTTCCGCCCCCCCCCCCCCCTCCCTCCCTCGAATAAGCGCCCACCATCCAAGATCTGGTGAGATATATGCTTAGATGGCAGGGATGCCATCTGGTTTGTTGATCGATGAGTATCACACTTGCTTCTTCACTTGCAGATAACCAAAGTGGACGCCGTCCAATGTTTCTACGCCGTAGCCTGCGAAGAGGATACCACTGAAGAAGACCTAATCGCCAAGTACCAAATCGACACTGGATTCATCGAAGCTGTCAAGATGCAGATACGACTAATGCACAACTATGTAAGCGCGGTTTTGTCTGAATGAGTGAGATTCCAATAACGAATCGGAATCCTTATTGAAATGACGATCTTCAGACAAGCCTAACTCCAACGAAGGGCCTCCCATGCATGGCCTATAGTGTCGATGACCGCGCGTGGCTGCGTGGTCGCGTGGAGGTGGCCGGTCGTCAAGAGTCGAGAGTTCGCTTCGTCGACATTGGATGGGTGGGGTGGCTTGAGAACAGCAGCCACACTCTGCTGCCCATCCCACTGGAATTGCTCTCGATACCGGCCGCCGCCATTCGCTGCGGACTCCAAGGTCTGCGTGTGTGAGTGTGTGTCACCCTAATGTCGGCAATGCGGCAGTTTGGTGGTATTATGCGTTTTGTGCGAATGCACTGCCAGTCTGTTCTAACGGATCTTTTGCTGTACGCTGCACGCTGGATTTGGGTCATTTGTCTGTGTCAGTGTGGTCTAATCTCGCAGCCTGCTTGTTCTTAGGACGAAGGAGACAGTCTGGAATCTATTCGCCGCACGGCCATCAAGAAGCAACAAGAGGAGTTCCTGAGGCGATCGAGTATTGCTGTTGGTGTGCCTGCGATGACTGCTGGCAACGCTTGAGCTTGGGTTAGGATTGGAAAGTTGGTAAGAGTGCTGTCTCGTTACGCGGCTGGCGGCGTCGATTGAGTGTGTTTGCGCTCGTTGTTCTTTGATCTCGTGTTTTGTAGAGGTCGCATTTCGAACTACAGATGGTGAACTGGCGGATTTTGGCATGAATTGCCGTCGTACAAGTCCCTTTGTCGTACCTTGCTTTTGCTGTTTTGCTTTGTTGCGTAGCCGCTCGTTGATCGTACTTCTGGGTCTGGTCTGTTATTATTGCAGTCGGTCGCTGCGGCACTTGTACGGCTCGAGAGCCAGTTTGGTGAAGCGTTTAGGAAGGCTTGAGTGTGTGTGCGCTTTTGTGACAGTGGTGCTGTGTGAAAGTGTGTCACGGTGATGTGGCTGGTGCCTGGAATTTGAAAAATGCGCGCGGCAACGGCACATATTAAATCAAATAGCGCAATATGTCGGGGTATCACTTCTAGCGCAGTTCGACTTGCCTAATAGGTGTAATGCCTTCGTATACTGTAGTCCCAACAAGTCGGAGTGCTTCTATGCAGGGGCTCCTGCACGTAATCCTTGTTAAAAGAGACTTGTTTCGCCCGGCCTCAGCCGGACGAACCCCAACGAGAGCTTTTCGTGCGTGCGTACGTACGTGCGTACGTCCGTCACGCTCTCATATCTAGGCGTTGGTAAGTCGTAGGAAGGCGATCTTGGGCTTCATGGATAGCTCTCGACTTACTGGTAATGTGCTTCGAGAAATCGGCATTCAAAAGTTTGAATTGCGCGCGCTACAGTAACCCGAAAGTCTAAACGCAAAACGGCTCTAACTCGCGCGTCTTGTGTCGTAGAGCGGCGCGCGATAGGTCAACTAAAAGGTCTCGACGTGCGCTTTCGTTTGGCATTAAAACTTTTATTAATTACGCAAACACGCACCACGAAAAGCGACATTCTCGCGTTTTTAACGCAGAAATCGCTCTAACTCACTCAGCGTGCGTCGTAGGGAGATGATCTTGGGTTGGTTGGATAGCTCTCGACTCACTGATCATTTGTTCTTCTATTAGTCGAAACTCATAAGTTTGAATTTCGGGAGCTACAGTAACCCAAAGGTTTAAAACGCGAAACTTATCTAACTCGCGCGTCTTTCGTCATAGAGAGACGATCTTGAGTTCGCTGAATAGGTTTCGGCACACTGATAATTCCGTTAAGAGAAGTCGCAATTCAAAATTTTGAATTGCGCGCGCTACAGTAACCTGAAGGTCCAAAACGCAAAACGGCTCTAACACGCTCGTCTTACGTCGTAGAGCGGCATGCGATAGGTCAACTAAAAGGTCTCGACGTGCTCTTTCAATTAACGTAAAAAATTTGTTTATTGCGCAAACACGCACCACAAAAGCGACATTCTCGCGTTTTTAGCATAGAAATCGCTCTAACTCGCTCAGCGTGCGTCGTAGAGAGACGGTCTTGGGTTTGTTGAATAGGTTTCGTCACACTAATCATTCCGTTAAGAGAAGCCGAGATTCGAAAGTTTGAATTTGGCGAGCTACAGTAACTCAAAGGTTCAAACAGCAAATCGGCCCTAACTCGCTCGTCTTACGTTGTAGAGCGGCATTCGTTCGACCGTTTGAAAGCTTACGGTTGTTTTTTAAACCCTTGTCTTACGAACAACTTTGTCTGCTAAAAAAATAATCCCGGGCGATTCAATGTTGCCCTGCAAGAACCCCTCAGAAAGGAGCGTGTCAAAAGTAGCGCATGAATAGTGGACTCTGGGCGGGCGCGCGTCATATCGGAAAGGCTTCGAAATACTTTACAAAAGTATCCACTCTTTTACTCTTCCCCTTTAAAATACTCACAAACCACTCTGTATTAATAAAACAACTAAACTTTTTTAAAACAGCTTGTTCACTGCGGAATTTGCAATACTGTGTATGAAGTTAGAAGTGCGGTGAGGTAGAATTTGTCTCAGCGTACTGTCGGCGCAGTTAGCTCCGGTGTAGCCCGCTGGACAGCTCGCCTCGGTCGAATCGAGGCCCAACTGCAGACACGCTAGGAGGACGAGGGGAAATCGGTAGGCCATTGCGTTGCGGGAGCGCAAACTGTGGTAGCGAAACTTTTGTGGTTATAGATTAATATGTCGACGGGACGACTGGACGCGTCGCAAAAACATGCCTCCGTCAAACGATTTCCCAACCCACGTAGCGACTGCGTGGCAACCTTGACATGTGTCTCCGTGTTATGCAGTCGTATGGATCTCAGTTAGAAGGGATTGATTGATTAGGCTGCAAGGAGCGGTGGATTTTCGCTTGCGCAGCAGCCGGATAATGATGACCGCGCAGCTAAAGGAAGTAAAACTGCTCTACCGGCCTCTTCCGTTTAGAAGGCCCACCTCCGAGGGTCATTTGACCGCCTCAATCTCGTCGTGATGTGGCCTAGTCTAGCATGTCTGACGAGGGCCGTTGTCATACATGGTGTTTCAGTACAGTACCATGGCGGATTTGTGAAACGTTGATCGTAAGGCCGCAATTGTGTCTGCCTGCTATTTATGCACGCTCGCGCGTACACGTGGCGCGTTGCTTTGGTTGGGGTGGACCACGCGAAGCAATGCCGGCCCTTCTTCACCATATGCGAGAGAGTCGAGTTTTGATCAAGCCCCATGGTTCGTCGGTATTTACGGTATATCAACTGGTAGTCTGTTAGTTCTTCTATGGCGCCGGTCATTTCATAGCGCCGGGGTGGTAGTGATCCGCGTCGCGGCCGTGACCAGCTCCAGGCAAGACTCGAAGAGCTCGTTGTCGTAGCAGCCGTTGCCGTCGTTCCTGCATTCAATCAGGACTTTGTTCCGAGTTCCGGTTTTGGAGTCTGCATTGCGCAAAGTGTTGCGATCTTTGCGCAGAGAAGAGAGTGCCAAGACCCGCCGCTGTTTTGCGACCTTCACGAGTTCCCCCTTCGCAAGAGGGTATTGCGTGGCAATAGTGAATTCGCCCGGGCGTTTGGAAGACCACCTCAATCCCCCCCCGCCCCCCCCCCCCCCCCCAACCAACCTCCACCCCCCCCCCCTCTCAATACGGCGACATACTCCACTCCCTTACCCCTCCACCTCGATCCAACATAGGTACAGTGTTTTGTCTGCCAATTCTCCCTCCCTTCCTCATACCCCCCCCCCCCCCTTCAAATCTTCAACCTTTAACAGCACGCTGTAGCAGGAGACGGCCGGATTGGTTTTGGAGGGCCTTATTGGAGCATTTACAAACGGCATGTCTGGCTCTTCTACATACAATACACATAATATGTACTCACAACGCACTCACTGGCAATGGCTGGCGAAGTCCGGCGTGTCCCTGGCGTAGCCCATTGGTTCCCGTTCCCGCATTTCTGTATAAACGGGTGGGAAGTCTGCTTGTTCCCGATTATATATAAAAGGGATCACACTTTTGATAAACGGGAACAAACTTTGTTCCCGTTTATATAAACGGGAACAAAGTTTGTTCCCGTTTAAATAAACGGGAAAATCCCTGATCCCGTTTACCGAGGGGAACGCTCCAATAAACGGGATGAAAACCAGATTTTCCTGTTTTGGGACAATTTCCTTAATATAAACGGGACAAAATTGCTATAAACGGGAGCAAAGCATATAAACGGGAGTAAAATTCTCGCGACAAAGGGATCATAACCGCGCTTGTTCCCGGTTACATAAACGGGCGACACGAACCTGGAACGGGAACCAGGGGGGTAGAGGCGGTGGCATTTATTGCAGACGCGGTCGAAGAAATTCAACAGGACATTGTTCTCAATCTTGCAGCTGCCGTCGGCGTGCGTCGCCCCGCTCCAGGGGGCCCGCGTGCTGTGCAACGAATGATAGTATGTGCTGGAAAACATTCGCGTTAGCAAGCGAAAGCAAAGGCCACACGTTGGGGGGGGGGGGGGGGGGGGGGGGGGGGGTACCTACCTCTGTCTGGAGTCTGGACACCCTGGACACGTTTGGGAGGTGGGGGGGGGGGGGGTTGGGGGGTTGGGGGGCTCACACGTCGGTCTGTGGAATTCACTTTAGCGTTCAACTGCAAAAGCGGAATTACGGCAATTGTACTTCTTCCATACGTTTGCGTCCCGCTCCCGAGCGACACCATGAGCAGACCGAGGCACAGGCACACTCCAACTTTGGCAGTCGTCATCCTCAGCGGTCCCTCTTATTCTCTGCCTTTTTCTTCTAGTTTGAAAAGCACAACTGCGCACGCGTTGGTCTATTCACGATGAAACTAAGTTTAGTGCCCGCGATTCGGTATAATGCGTCACGCCGATTCTTGTGATCCGACCGCCCTTTGTGCTGCTTTGAGCCACACTGGAATGAATTCTAACTTTGACAGAATGGCTCAAAGGGCTGTCTCGTTGCTCTTTCGTAGGCGTCCTGAGATCCAGATGCCCTGTATGTTGCCGATATTGCCGAATGGACACTGGACAGTGTAAATCTGCAGGCTATATGAGAAAGAATAGATGGAGATTGGAGACTGAAAGAAACAAGAACAAGAAAGAAGCAGAAGAAGAAGGGTAAGCAGACAATTTATTGGCTTACTTTCAGAGGAGAGCACAAGACCACTTTGTCATTTCTGAGAGTCATCTTCTTGAATGGCGATTACAGTAGCATGGCAGGTTGATCGCAAGGCCGCAATTGTGTCAGTCCGCCATCTATTTATGCATGTTTGTGTGTACGCGTGGCACGTTGCTTTGGGGTGGACGACGCGAGGCAATGCCAGCCCTTCTCCACTACATGCGAAACAGTAGAACTTTCATCAAACCCCCGATTTATTCGCTGCTATTTATACCGGTGTATCAACTGAATCTTCTCACAGCGCCGGGGTGGTGGTACGACTGGCGGCCGTGACTAGGTCCAAGCAGGCGTCGAAGACCGCGTTGTCGTAGCAGCCGTTGCCGTCGTTCCTGCGAGCAGCAATTACATAGGACTTACCGTAAATACTCTAGCAAGCCCTCTAAGCGTGGGTGGTGGGGGGCACTATTGGAGGGGGAGGGACTATTCGAGGGGGGAGGGGGTGTTTACGGTAGGTTCTGCGGTCTTTGTGTCTCTGGGTTCTGTCTGACGTTGCCAAGAGTTGCGATCTTAACGCAGAGAGTGCGGGACCCGCCGCTGCTGTACGAGCTTCCCGTTCGAGCGAGGGTGCTGCGCGGCAATGTTGAAGTCGCCCGGATACGTAGGAAAACCATCCCTCCCACTCACCACATGTACTATAGGGTGCCACTCCGCTACTCCTCGATCCAACATGCATACCGTAACCACGCCAATAAGCCCCCGCCCCCCGCTGTGGCAGGAGACGGTGGGGACGGGGGGGGGGGCTTATTTTAGTATAATTACGGTAGGTCTCATGCGCTCACTGGCAGTGACTGGCGAAGTCTGGACTGTCCCTGGCGTAGAGGCTGTGGCACAACTGGCAGACGCGAGCGTAGAAGTTCGCCATGGAGGCGTCCTCGATTTTGCAGCTACCGTCGGCGTGCGTCGCCCCGCTCCAGGGCGGCCGCGTGCTGTACAATGAATGGTTTGCGCTGATAGACATTCGTGTAAGCAAGCAAAGCGACAGAGGAATTTCCTTCAATGATTCCCTGGGGAATTAAGAACCGCTAAGCGAATGCTACCGTTTAGTGTATGGCAGGTTTCCCGCCGTTCGATTAAGGCAACACAGCGTCAAACAAGCGCAAATCAACCAATTTCGACTTCTACACTTTCAAACGTGATTATTGCTCCCAAGGGCATTCATAAGGATTTCTGTTGTTGTTGTTGTTGTTGTTTGAACAATTTCTTATGAAAATGGCCTGCGGACTGGCGTCGATATAGTAATTACCTGGTCTCTAACAATTTCCTGGGGAATTAGTGACAAATATCAACATAGAATAAAATTTCTCCCCCGGAATTATCTGAAGATCTGTTGTAACAATACTTTTTCCATACGTTTGCGTGCCGCTCCCCAGCGACACCATCAGCAGACCGAGGCACAACCACACTCCAACTTTGCCAATCGTCATTATGAACACGATCTTGTCTTATTTTCACCTATTTCTTATTTTGGAAAATAAACCCAACTGCTCACGCGCTAGACTATTTCCGGTGAAAATAAATGAGTTTCGATGTCTGCGATACGCCACGCCAATTCTTGTGATCTTTCCGACCTTTGTGCTACTTTGAGCATCACTGGTGTATTTCTAACTTTGACACAAAGGCCTCAAAGGACGGTCGTCGCTCATTCGTATGCGTTCAGACAACGGCACACACAGGCGTGTACCGTATCTTGGGTGACTGACGTGGAGGTTTCCTACTGTAGGAGTGCGGAGCATCAAAGGATGCGCTGGTCAAACGCCTCTAAAAATGTCTGACTTTTGATCTGCCGACGCCGCTCACTTCATGAATTTCCCATGAATTCACAACTTTCTCTGTCAGCGACCAAGTTTAGCCACTCGACTCAGACACTTGGAAACTTTCTCTCTTTCTCTATCGGATAAACGAAAGGATGCAAGCCGTAACTGTCCTACTGTTGGTCTTGTGCGGCGGCGCGGCGGATGCCGACCTCGTGCATAACTACACGCAGCCTTTAGCGGTGCGTTCGTGCGTGCGTGCGTGCGTTGCCTTGTATTTGTCGCTTGTTGTTTCTGTTATTGCTCCCAAATTGTTAGCACATTTAGTGCCACACGCCGCAAATACTTCAAAAGGCGTCCTGCCTGGGCGCTAAGTTCTTCAACCTACCTCTAGGAGAGCCTCTAAGGGGGGGGGGGGGGCGGCTGGGGCGGCTGGGGCATTTGAGAGGGGCGTACAGTATAAATTCTCAACATTACTCTGGCAGGGGCGATTATTGGAGGGAGGGGGGCGCTTATTGGGCGCCTATTTGCTCGACCTGCTTTTAAGGGGGGGGGGGGGGGGGGGGCTTGAGGGTGGCACACTCGTGAGCGGTGCTTATTGGAGGAAATACAGTGATTATGATTTTTTTTTTCAGGCTTCCGAGTGCGATAACCTGCAGACGGACGCGTACGAGGCGACGGCGCTGATGGCCTTGACGGGCGACAGCGAGTACCCCAGCATCCACCTCTGCAAGAAGTCGCACGGCGCCTCAGGCAACTGCTTTGGATCGCCGATGCGCGAGGCTACATTGCAGACCATCGTTGGTTCTTCTTCTCGCCCGGCCTCAGCCGGGCGAACCCCTACGAGAGCTCGGCGTGCGTGCGTGCGTCTGTCAGTCCGTCCGTGAAGCTCTCGGATCTCGGCGTTGGAAATTCGTAGGAAGGCGATTGATGGCTCAATGGATAGGTGTCAACTCACTGGCAATCGCGCAAAGACTTCGAAAATCAAAAGTTTGATTTGCGCGCACTACAGTAACCCGAAGGTTCAGAGGGAAAACGGCTCTAACACGCTCGTCTTACGTCGTAGAGCGGCGTGCGATAGGTCAACTAAAAGGTCTCGACGTGCTCTTTCATGTGACGCAAAACGTTTTCAATTAGTAAAATACGCACCACGGAAATCAAAATCATCTGCTTTTGTAGTACTAAAATAGCTTTAACACGCTCACTATGCGTCGCAAGGAAGCGATCGTGAGCTCAGTGGGTAGCTCTCGAATCACTGATCATCTGTCCTTCTACTGATCAAAACTCAAAATTCAAATTTTGCGAGCTACAGTAACTCAAAGCTTCAAAACGCAAAACGGCTCTAACTCGCTCGTGCTGCGTCGTAGAGAGCTGATCTTGAGTTGGTTGGATAGCACTTGGCTCCCTGATCATTTGTCTTTCTATAGGTCAAAACTCAAAATTTGAATTTCGCAAGTTACAGTGGCCCAGAGGTCCAAAACCAAAATCGGCTCCAACTCGACTCGTTTGTCTTACGTCGTACCTAGAGAGGTTTATTGGTGTATGTAAATGCAGAACTAGCAAGGTGGTACGTCAAAAGGATTCCTGGTAAAGAACGACTGCGCCAAACATTTGGCAAGTTATTTTGTTATATGTGGCGTATTCACAGTTCACACATGTCAGATGAACGGCGTCGTATCATGCCGATACCATATAGCGAACGTGGCGATATGATATCACTGATCACTTAGATCAGCTGTGCGATAACTGTATCGTGGGAATGGCTGCACTCCGTAAATAGTTGTACGCTCTGAAGATACCTTCTCAACATACGGCTAATGATGTGAATGAAGTTGTCTATACTGTTCAGTTCACCAAGATATGACAGACACTCACAAAGTCTAGGTTGAACTTTATACACACACAGCTTGTTTCTTCAAAGTGTATTGTAGCGTTGTCTGTCGCGAAACTGAAAAACTCACCCCGTTTTAGTCGGGCGGCGGTTTCAACGTCAACGGCATAGACAACCTGGAGCTGGACGGCAGTCTGCGCTCCCTGCGCACCTGCTGGGCCAAGAAACTCGCCGCCGATGCCAACAGTAAGATGCCCTCCCACTCCCACCAACCAAGAATGTGTAAAACCCGCATCGCCGTACAGTGCCGATTTGTACACACGCTGCATTCAAAATTGAGCGATTTTCGCCATGTTTAGGCGCATTTATGGCGCAAATCGGCGCATACGTGCCACTCCACCTCCCTTCCCCACTTTCGTGTCAAATGCCTACACCTAGCCAATCTCAAGTGTCAGGTACCGTACTGCGCCCCTTGCCCGCGTTCAGAGGCCGATGCTGTGGCGGATGCCATAGACGACCTGAAGAACGAACTGATCCAGAAGCACATCGACAACAAGGTGGGCGCAGAGATGAAAAAAATGCTTTTTCGAACACAATTTCTTTTCAAAATTTCATTTTTTTTAATTTGGAACAAGCTCCGGTATTGTTATTAATAAGTTGAGTTTGGTTTCATGACTGACATTGCAAAGAGTTGCGTTCTTTCTGGAGGGCGTGCGAGAGCTCATCCCCCGGATTGCTCCGCTTCACGAGCTCCCCCTTCGCATGAGGGTATTGCATAGCAAGACTGATTTCGCCCGGGTTTCGGTTATTTAGAGCAAGAAGATCCCTCTATCAAGCAACCCTTTTAAAAAGTGACAATAACTTGCCAAGGTTTGGCAAACATTTAACAAAATCTTAGGAGTGGCGTTTTCCGTGGTGCGTGTTTGTGTAATGGAAAAATCGTTGCTGCCACATGAAAGAACACGTCGAGAGCCTTCACCTGACGTGTCGATCGCCGCTCCACGACGTAAGACGAGCGAGTTAGAGACGTGTTGTGCTTATGGGGACTTTCGGGTTACTGTAACTCGCGAAATTCAAATTTTTGAGTTTCGATTAATTGTAAGCCAAATGATCAGTTAGTCGAGAGCTAGCCGATGAGCTCGAGATGGTTTCTCTACGACGCAATGTGAGCGAGTTAGACCGATTTTGTGTTAAGAACGCGAGAATGCCGTTTTCCGTGGTGCGTGTTTGCGTAATTGAACAATTTTTGCTGCCGCATAAAAGGGCGCGTCGAGAGCTATCACTTGACGTGTCGATTGCCGCTCAACGACGTAAGACGAGCGAGGTAGAGCCGTTTGCGTTTTGAACCTTTAGGTTACTGCAACTCGCGAAATTTAAACCTTTGAATCTCGACTTCTCTTAGCGGAACGATCAGTGAGTCGAGACCTATCCACATAGCCCAAGGTCTCCTTCCAATGACTTACCTACCAACGCCGAGATCTGAGAGCTTGACGCACGCACGGACGGCCGCACGCACGCCGAGCTCGCGTACGGTGTCGCCCGGCTGAGGCCGGGCTAAAAACCAGCTACCTACATTCAATCCCAGGTGGGGGGGGAGGAAGTTACCGTCACCTCATATTCCCGTCGCTGTCTGAAGAGTCTTCTCAGGACGACGTTCTCCGCCGCTCCCTGCCAACGGAGGCTCTAGACTCAGCTAGGACGAGCACGTTCGCCTCCAGGGCGTTATAGTCGGCCCGCAGGCAGCCGATATTCCTCTCAGTGAGCGGGTGGCCAATCTCATAGCCTGACTGTGTAGGTGAAGTGACTGACCTCCTCGCCACTGGAATCTTCTCCACGCCAGCGAATGGGCAGAAGGTGGTGCCATCCCTGGCGAATCGAGTTGAAACTTCGAATCCATTGGGAATTGTTGTTGCGCCGCTCGCCCCTTCTTCCGACGACTTGTCGTCATTGGGCGGCGGGGTTAGAAAACTGGCCGGTGGTGTTGGTATGGTGTCAGGGTTGGAGGGTGGTGGCGGCGGCTGAGGCCACACCGTCGAACTCTCAAAACGTCGAAATTCGTCGAAAACGTTGTGAACTTCAGCTTTCTCCAAAGCAATAGCGCTGGCGCGACCCTCGAGCAACGTGAGATCTCCAGTAGTTGGAGGCAACGCCTACGGAACAGATAAAGCCAAGTCTCTCTGTTGAAAGTATCACATCAACAGTAATCAAATTCCAATACCAAGCTGAATTCCTCAGGGAAGCCTTCCCTCTTCTGTTCGTCTATTGTCAGCAGCTCGATTCGCGGATAGATCGAACCGAACTTTGTCAAATACTTTTCCCTGTCTTCTGCAGAAGCTATGTAGCCCCAATAACTGAGCCACGCTCGGTCCTGAAATATGTGTGTGAGTTGGCAACGGTGGGACGGCTGGCAGGCGAAGTGAAGCCATAAAGTGGGCAGGAGACTGCCGCGCGCCAAAGATGGCAGTGGGGACTGCCGCGCGCAAAGATGGCAGTGGGGACTGTCGCGCGCCAGAGAAGGCGCTTCAGCATTAAACTAGTCGAGTGTACTTACGATACATACAGGACAGCGAACCTTCAAGTGCACATCCGAAAGGCGCCACTTCTTCGAAGTATCGCGAAGCCGGTGGCTGGCTCT